>JADPWL010003298.1:0-80001 GCA_019059595.1 Marasmia exigua | reverse complement strand
CCCTCGCTGGTCAACAGCGACGACACGGCCAAGCGCCTGTCGCAACCCATAGACGGAGCCATCGCCGTGCTTACCAAGTGAGTTGTGTGTGTGAGGGAGACACATAGGGAGACAGGGTCCGTTACCAGCATTGCACAGTCTGCTGATCCACTGCCCCTCGCTGGTCAACAGCGACGACACGGCCAAGCGCCTGTCGCAACCCATAGACGGAGCCATCGCCGTGCTTACCAAGTGAGTTGTGTGTGTGAGGGAGACACATAGGGAGACAGGGTCCGTTACCAGCATTGCACAGTCTGCTGATCCACTGCCCCTCGCTGGTCAACAGCGACGACACGGCCAAGCGCCTGTCGCAACCCATAGACGGAGCCATCGCCGTGCTTACCAAGTGAGTTGTGTGTGTGAGGGAGACACATAGGGAGACAGGGTCCGTTACCAGCATTGCACAGTCTGCTGATCCACTGCCCCTCGCTGGTCAACAGCGACGACACGGCCAAGCGCCTGTCGCAACCCATAGACGGAGCCATCGCCGTGCTTACCAAGTGAGTTGTGTGTGTGAGGGAGACACATAGGGAGACAGGGTCCGTTACCAGCATTGCACAGTCTGCTGATCCACTGCCCCTCGCTGGTCAACAGCGACGACACGGCCAAGCGCCTGTCGCAACCCATAGACGGAGCCATCGCCGTGCTTACCAAGTGAGTTGTGTGTGTGAGGGAGACACATAGGGAGACAGGGTCCGTGACCAGCATTGCACAGTCTGCTGATCCACTGCCCCTCGCTGGTCAACAGCGACGACACGGCCAAGCGCCTGTCGCAACCCATAGACGGAGCCATCGCCGTGCTTACCAAGTGAGTTGTGTGTGTGAGGGAGACACATAGGGAGACAGGGTCCGTGACCAGCATTGCACAGTCTGCTGATCCACTGCCCCTCGCTGGTCAACAGCGACGACACGGCCAAGCGCCTGTCGCAACCCATAGACGGAGCCATCGCCGTGCTTACCAAGTGAGTTGTGTGTGTGAGGGAGACACATAGGGAGACAGGGTCCGTGACCAGCATTGCACAGTCTGCTGATCCACTGCCCCTCGCTGGTCAACAGCGACGACACGGCCAAGCGCCTGTCGCAACCCATAGACGGAGCCATCGCCGTGCTTACCAAGTGAGTTGTGTGTGTGAGGGAGACACATAGGGAGACAGGGTCCGTTACCAGCATTGCACAGTCTGCTGATCCACTGCCCCTCGCTGGTCAACAGCGACGACACGGCCAAGCGCCTGTCGCAACCCATAGACGGAGCCATCGCCGTGCTTACCAAGTGAGTTGTGTGTGTGAGGGAGACACATAGGGAGACAGGGTCCGTTACCAGCATTGCACAGTCTGCTGATCCACTGCCCCTCGCTGGTCAACAGCGACGACACGGCCAAGCGCCTGTCGCAACCCATAGACGGAGCCATCGCCGTGCTTACCAAGTGAGTTGTGTGTGTGAGGGAGACACATAGGGAGACAGGGTCCGTGACCAGCATTGCACAGTCTGCTGATCCACTGCCCCTCGCTGGTCAACAGCGACGACACGGCCAAGCGCCTGTCGCAACCCATAGACGGAGCCATCGCCGTGCTTACCAAGTGAGTTGTGTGTGTGAGGGAGACACATAGGGAGACAGGGTCCGTTACCAGCATTGCACAGTCTGCTGATCCACTGCCCCTCGCTGGTCAACAGCGACGACACGGCCAAGCGCCTGTCGCAACCCATAGACGGAGCCATCGCCGTGCTTACCAAGTGAAGTTGTGTGTGTGAGGGAGACACATAGGGAGACAGGGTCCGTTACCAGCATTGCATAGTCTGCTGATCCACTGCCCCTCGCTGGTCAACAGCGACGACACGGCCAAGCGCCTGTCGCAACCCATAGACGGAGCCATCGCCGTGCTTACCAAGTGAGTTGTGTGTGTGAGGGAGACACATAGGGAGACAGGGTCCGTTACCAGCATTGCACAGTCTGCTGATCCACTGCCCCTCGCTGGTCAACAGCGACGACACGGCCAAGCGCCTGTCGCAACCCATAGACGGAGCCATCGCCGTGCTTACCAAGTGAGTTGTGTGTCTACTATACCAAATTCGTTGAAAATAAAACATACGTTAAAATAATAAATACTTTGAAAATAACCAATTAGTTTAAAATAACAACTGTGTTTAAAATAACAACATTGTTAAAAATAGCAACTTTGTTAAAACTGACCAATGTAACCAATTTGTTGAAAATAACAACTGTTAAATATAAATTTTAGTTTTCTTTGTATCATTGTTATAACTGTGTTAATAGTTATTTTTAACATGTTAATTTAATGGTTTTAACTTTTAACACCCAACACTATTATTTGTTCCGTCTTCGATATCCGGAATCCATGTTGAGTGTAGCCTTGCGTTTTTCGTATTTCCGGTCAAGCGACTTCCCTCTCTAACGCTGGTGGCGCCCCCTATAGCGGCGCACCCACATCCGGTTTATGGCAACTTTAACTTTATGGGTTGCGCCATTTTATTTGTCATTATAGCGTCGTTTTTCGTATCGTCAAGACGTGTCGAATAACTAGTAAAATATTTTCAAAGAGTTCTAAGTGTTGAAAAACGATTTTCTAACAGTGCATAAGTAAAATTTCAGTTTTTTTAAAATTATATTTGGAATATATTCAAAATTAAGTGCAAATTATAGTGCTTTGAAGTTTTAACCTCTCTTTCGCTATGGAGAATAACGACAACGTGGAGCAGGTGTCTACGGGCAGCAAGAGAAAAGGCAGTTCGCTATCGGAGACATCATCGTCTTCAGATTCGAGCAGTGAGGAGCAAGGTTTGTCTGGCGGCGCGGGGGCTGGGCAGAGACCAGCTAAACGAAGACGTCGCGTGAGTAATTTGAAATTTGAATTTCTGTCGCAAAAAGTGGCCTTTTTAACAAATTTAATTACTCAATCACAAGTAAATAACGTTCCGGTTCGTAATGAGAGTGAGTCTTTACCGATCAGTGCCCCCGTGCCGGATAGTTCCCCGGCCGAGGGATTGTCCTTGCAACCACCGCCCAGCATGAACACGGAAAAGACTCAACTCAATATCTCAGATTACTCTACGGTTGTGAAAGATCCTCTTTATCCTAAATCAAATGAAAAACATTTGAAGAGGTTAGAAGAGTTACAACATTTTAAAATGGATGACTGGCAATCAATTAGATTTTCCGAGGCTCAAAAGAAATATTTATGTACACCGGGATTTATAGAACTTAAAGTAAACGAGGAGTTAGGTCGTTTTGAACCTTCTACAAATGAAGACTATCGTTTACACTTGTTGGAAAGGTCTTTTGCTGCAATGTCTAATGCGATGCTTGTTCAAAAAGATGAATTACGTAACGCCCTTCAAAACTCATAAACTGGTCTGGTGATAAGCAGACGAAGCTTTCACCAACGTCTCTTTTAGAAAAAGTTGAACAAATTTTTAACAAGGACTCAGGGTTTATGAAGGTTAGTGATGATTTATTACAAATCACTTGCGGTAGACGGGCTGATTTCATTCGTTTGCGTAGAGATTTAATTCTCAAACAAATTCCGGATCAATATAATAGTGCTGGTGTTGAGAAGATACCTCCGAGCTCAGAACATTTATTCGATTCAGATCTTCTTTCCAAATACCTACACAAAATTGGGGGGGCTGAAAAACTGTCCTCAGAGCCAGCAAGGCAAAATTCGAGGCCAAAATCGAATTTTGATGCTGCTCGCACTACTACCAGCTCCAACGAGTACAGAGCTGTGCCTTCAACATCCAAGGAACCGAAAGACAAACCATTTCGTTCCTATGGCACTCAAAAGGGTAAGTCTAACCAGTTCAAACGCAACAAAGGCAAGTCCTCAGCAAGACCTGGACAGCAACCTAAGGGCAAAAAAGGGCGCTCTGGCTCTCCTCCCAAGAACAGAAATCGGCGGGCATGACTCGCAACACTTTCGCGGCGGCTGTCTTATGCAATATCAACATATATGGCGAAATCTCGGAGCTCCCCAGGAAATTTGCAAGCTTCTAAATGGGATTCGTATTCCTTTTATAATGAAGCCGCCGCTCATTTATCCAAGCACACAAGTAATTGCCAGTTTTGCAACAAAAACGTCAACTCAGATGTCAGGGGAGATAGACAGCATGATCAGGAATCAGGTTCTGGAAGAGGCAGAAATATCCCCGAGCTACCTATCCACATTTTTCCTGATACCCAAACAGGACGGAAATGTACGACCAATATTCAATCTGAAACGTTTGAACAACTTTGTGAAGGTCAGGAATTTTCAGTTATTCAGTCACTTTCGAGTACCATCATTTCTACAAGACAAGGATTGGATGGTCAAACTGGACCTGAGCCAGGCCTACTTTCACCTACCTATAGCTCCACAGCACCGCAGGTTCCTCAGGGCGAGCTACAAAGGTACTCTTTACCAAATGACTTGTCTCCCCTTTGGACTATCGTCAGCCCCAGGACTTTTCGCGGCAGTTACCAATTGGATGGCAGATTACCTGCGGGAACGCAATATTCGCTGTGTGGTCTATCTGGACGACTTTTTGTTGGCCAACCAGTGCTACGATCAGCTTCAAGAACAAGTGACATTTACTATAGCTCTAATGCAACGACTGGGTTGGTCAATCAACTTCAGCAAATCTGTGTTGGTTCCGACTCGGCACCTAGAATTTTTAGGGGTCATGTGGGACACACAAACCAATACCAAGTCTCTGTCGGAACCCAAATGCCTAACGCTACGCAGGGCATTACTCACACAGATTTCGCGAGGCCACTGGTCCCTCAGACAGGCCCAGTCCCTAATGGGGAGACTCAGTTTTGCCTCGTTTGTCGTTCGCAGGGGAAGGCTACATTGTCGAACAATGCAATATTACAGTCGACAACTGCCGAAATCCCAGCCGTACAGACGGTCTCCAATTCCGGAACCAGTTCTTGCCGAGATGCGTTGGTGGGTGGCAGCGGCATCCAGCACATTACCATTGCACGCGGAGCCCATCTCACACCTGCTCACCACAGATGCATCCGAGATCGGTTGGGGAGCGCAACTAGGACAGACGAAATTATCAGGTCAGTGGACAGAATCCCAACAATCCTGGCACGTCAACTGCAAGGAACTGTTCGCGGTCCATGCAGCGATCAATCACCAGCAGCAGCAGTTGGAGAACACACACATTCTATTACAGACAGACAATCGCACAGTAGTGGCCTACATCAACAAGGAAGGAGGCACAAAATCAAAGGAGCTACTAAGCCTAACTCGACAACTGTTGGCTCTGCTGGATCAACTCAATGTAAGCTTGACGGCAAAATACTTTCCAGGCCGGTACAACACAGAGGTGGACGCGCTCTCACGGAACAAGGTAAACCCAGAGTGGCATCTTCTAGCGGCAGCGACGAGACCGATATTTCAGATATGGGGGACACCACTGGTGGATCTTTTCGCATCGAGGACCGCCCATGTAGTGCCGAATTATGTCTCAATAGACCGACAAGACGAAAGTGCTCTATTTCACAACGCGTTTCTCCGTCGTTGGGATTACAAGCTGGCCTGGGTATTTCCTCCACCCAATCTCATACCACAGGTATTGTTTCATCTGAACTCTGCTCACGGTCAGTACATATTAGTAACTCCACGCTGGGAAAAACCATTTTGGAAAGCAGATCTCCAACAGAGGTCCATTCGGACACCGATTCGTATTCGGGACCTAGCACGAGTGTTGATAGACACGAGAACAGGCCATCATCCGCCAGCAGTGCAGCGAATTTGCTTAGAGGCATGGCTGATTCGAGGTGGGCAGACTTAATCAAAGATTGGACTCCGGAAGAAAAATCGTTGTTGCTAACTAGTTGGAGAAAATCTACCCTTAATACATATGCTGCAGCATGGAATAAGTGGAAAAGGTGGTGTGTATCTAACTCATTAGACTTTAAAAGTCCGGAACCATCGGTAGTAGCTAAATATTTGGCGTATCTGCATAATACGGCAGGGTTAGCATATAGGACAATTTTAGTCCGTAAATCAACCATTTCGACGTTTACAAAAACTAGTGAACAGGATGTATCGTCAAATTTCCTAGTCCGGCAAATTTTAAGAGCAATATCAGTTGCAAAGATCAAGAAACCCAAACCACCAATATGGAATCCAAGAGATGTCTTAGAGTATCTATGTGCTAATAACCCAGATGAAAATAATTTCTATCAGGTATCGAGACGATCTGCAGTTTTGCTTCTGCTGGCATCTGGGGGAAGAGTGCACGACCTCACTCTCCTTAGGATCGGTCCTGAGCATCTCATAGATGAGGGAGAGTCGTTAATTTTGTGGCCAACTTTTGGTTCAAAGACAGACTCTGCTACATCTCGGCAATCTGGATGGAAAATTAAACAACACCCGAAAAGAAATTTAAACGCAGTATTTTGGATTCGTCAATTATTAAAAGTATCACAGGTTCGTCGTATGGAAGGTAACTATTCAGAATTATTTATCACACCTAGAGGCCCCTGTAAGCCGGCTACGAGGACCATCATTGGAGGATGGATTAAATCTACACTTCGGGAAGCAGGAATTGAGGCGTCTCCAGGTTCAGTACGTTCGGCAGTTTCCTCATTAAACTGGCTAGAAAATTATACTATGGACCAGATCCTCTCTACGGGGAATTGGAAAAGAGAACATACTTTTAGAACCTACTACCACAAAGAAATTGCTAAAAATGGAATTCAAGATAATAATGTCTCATTGTCTCAGTATTTTGAAGCCGTATAAATTAATTATTATGTTGATTACATATGTTTTTCATTAAAAATAAATATGTTTATCAGTACATATTGTTATGGTTTTATCCACCAGGTGTTACCAGTTGCTGTTTGCTTCATAAAGGGGCAAGATAACAGTTGTCTTAGAATTTTAATGTATTTATTCATTTAAATAATATACATACCAGAATCACAAACATCATACACATTATAGCATCAATAAATCAAGTACCAGGAGAAATCAAACACATCACCCAACATGGATTCCGGATATCGAAGACGGAACAAATAATAGAGAGTTTTACCTAACAATAAAACTTACCTATTATTTTTCCTGAGATATCCGGAATCCAAATAATTCCTACCTGGTACTACGCGTATAATGACAAATAAAATGGCGCAACCCATAAAGTTAAAGTTGCCATAAACCGGATGTGGGTGCGCCGCTATAGGGGGCGCCACCAGCGTTAGAGAGGGAAGTCGCTTGACCGGAAATACGAAAAACGCAAGGCTACACTCAACATGGATTCCGGATATCTCAGGAAAAATAATAGGTAAGTTTTATTGTTAGGTAAAACTCTCTATTAAGAATGCTGATTTGCAGATTTGGTTAACTACCCTACATGTAAATGTTTACCTATGCACGCGGTATTAAATTTTATTTATTTCATTTATTATGTGGGATTGCTATATGTTCTGTGTTGTGATGTCTATAATAATAAATATTTTCTTTCTTTCTTTCTTTCTTTCTAATACACCACTGGTTTCGGGAATAGTTCTACTTCTTTAATATAATCCTCTTCGTTACGTCTTTCGCCTTTCACTGTCGTCGGCCATACGTCGTCTATCTCACTCTCGCACGTCATTCTATAATTCAAATATCGACCTCTTACACGTTCCTTATCAAGCATCTACCGATCACCAATCCTACATTATGAATAACGAACAGTTACAAATTAAAACATTATAAATTAGAAAATATTTCTTAGTTGCTTAATAAATGAGTAACCAACACCGTTATCCACAGAGTGGTAAGGTTTTGGTATTGTTCTTCCAAAGTGGATAGTTACAATGCTTACAACAAAGCTAATTAATATTATTTAAAAAAAGGGACAGATAAATTAACAAAATTCATTGAATTAAATTACTATGAAAATTAAATTATATTACATTACTTAAATTTCTAAAATTAAATAACAACAAATTAAATTACTAACATTATTTTATCAGACTAAAATACATATATATATTTTTTAAATATTATTACGTTAAAATTGAATTATATTAAATAATGCCGTTGCCGTATGGTCCCCGGCAGAGTAAGGCCACCCTCACTCTTACCGAGGTGTCGTAAAAGTCGACTAAGGTAAAGCTGCTGGCATGATCATCAGCACCCAGAGAAGGAAAACTCTGCATTTATATCGAACCCGTCTGCCAAGCGTGGTGAGTATGGCAATTACCCCTCATGTCATTGAGGGAGGCCCGTGCCCCAGCAGTGGGGACTTAAATGGGTTGACTATGATAATAATATTAAATAAAATCTCGTTCAATAAAAAAAATGCGGATGGATAAAATTAAAATGAAATCTAGATCAGTTCAGGATTAAGTTAAATTAAATTAGAGACTTTTGGTTTTCAATAAATGATTCGAGTATTGAATATAAGTTTGTATATAGCATAGCTCACGATAGCACAAGACAAACCTCTGTGGTTTAATGTGCTGTTTTATTATTGTACAAGTATGATTTGTAATGTTATATATATATATATATATATATATATATATATAACATTACTCCGGTCGAGCCGGCCCATTCATGCCGAAGCGTTATATATCTAATATATAAAATTCTCGTGTCACAGTTTTCGTTGCCATACTCCTCCGAAACGGCTTGACCGATTTTGATGAAATTTTTTGTGCTTATCCGGTATCTATGAGAATCGGCCAACATCTATTTTTCATCCCCCTAAATGTTAGGGGTAGTCCACCCCTAAATTTTTATTTTTATTTTTTAGACAAAATTTTTAATTTCTCTTTTTTTATGATACAACATACAAAAATACATACAATCCTCAATTTTCACCCTTCTACGATCAACCCTTTTATTTATATGGCAAAACAACGTTTGCCGGGTCAGCTAGTATATATATATATATATATATATATATATATATATATAACGCTTCGGCATGAATGGGCCGGCTCGACCGGAGTAATACCACGTCCTCACAGAAAACCGGCGTGAAGCAGTGCATGCGCTGTGTTTCGTGAGTGTGGGTACCGGAGGCCCAATCCAGGGGAAGGAGGGTTAAAAGGTGAGCAGCGCACTTGTGACACCACTGGTGTTGCAGGCGTCCTTGGGCGGCGGTAATCGCTTGCTATCAGGTGATCCGTCTGCTCGCCACCTATATCATAAAAAAAATATATAAATAGTAATAGTAATAGTAATAGTAACGTTTATTCTCACCATAATCAACATTTTACATTGTACAAACAATTACAAACACGTTATACAGTAAATGTAGGGTAGGTAACAAGAATCTTAAGTTCGTAAAATTTACAGTACAGTAAAGTAAGAACTCACAGTGAGGACTATGGCGGGTTAACACCTGAATTAGGAATATCCTGTATCTCAAGGTTGTTAACCCTCCACCCCTTATAATGGACAGTTTTAATTAATAATAAAATTCATTCCACAACAAGGCTTAAATAAAACTACTGGATATAATTCAAAATATTGATAGGGTTACTGCAAAGAACACACAAAGAAGCCTCAAATCAATTATGAACAGTATGCAGCAAATTAAGTTAAAGATAACGCACAATGAATTAAACTAAACTAAACATTCTTTTACGAAGGATTACGTAGAATTTTTTCAGTATATGTACGTACGTATGGTAAATGACAAGTTAATTTCAGCGTGGGCGGCGTAGTCCGCAACTACGGCGGAGCCCTGAAAGCCCCGGCGGCGCTTCTCCGCCTCCGCTTGTACCACGATTAAAACTAAATCTAGATTAGTTCAGGATTAAGTTAAATTAAATTAGAGACTTTTGATTTTCAATAAATGATTCGAGTATTGAATATAAGTTTGTATATAGCATAGTTCACGATAGCACAAGACAAACCTCTGTGGTTTAATGTGCTGTCTTATTATTGTACATGTATGATTTGTAATGTTATTTGATAATAAAAAACTAAATATATATATATATATATAACGCTTCGGTATGAATGGGCCGGCTCGACCGGAGTAATACCACGTCCTCACAGAAAACCGGCGTGAAGCAGTGCATGCGCTGTGTTTCGTGAGTGTGGGTACCGGAGGCCCAATCCAGGGGAAGGAGGGTTAAAAGGTAAGCAGCGCACTTGTGACACCACTGGCGTTGCAGGCGTCCATGGGCGGCGGTAATCGCTTGCTATCAGGTGATCCGTCTGCCACCTATATCATAAAAAAAATATATAAATGACTAGTTTATTTCAGCGTGGGCGGCGTAGTCCGCAACTACGGCGGAGCCCTGAAAGCCCCGGCGGCGCTTCTCCGCCTCCGCCTGTACCACGCCGCGGGTGCGCTGGCGCCGCATGCCGCGCTAGCGCCGCAGGCGCCGGCGCCGCCCGCAGCGCCGCTGCTGCGCCTGCTGGCCGCCGAGATAGCGGGCTCGCCCGACCCCAGCGGGGCTAATGTCGCCACTGGTAACGACATTTTTAAATATTTTATTTTATTTTATAGAAAGGCATATAATCCTTACTAATACTTACTTTATTCTTTTCTTATATGAAACATTTTTATTTCGTTCATTATTTATTTATTTATTATTTTTTCACAATTACATTAGTACTTTCCAACACATATATATACACACTAGGTACACAAGGCTGACGTCCGTGGCACTCACTCAGCTGGCCCTACTGAAAATCAGCGTCATGACCTTTTTCAGGGTCATGACATAGGCTGAGTGGGGGCCATTTATGTTGAAGGTCACAACACACAATATATTATTTGCACTGCCTGGTTATAGATAGATAGGTAGATAGGTACTCTTTATTGCACAACATACAAAACTTAAAAGCTAGGTATACAGAGATACAATGTACAATTTAGGCGGTCTTATCGCTGGGAGCGATCTCTACCAGACAACCTTCAGGTAAAGGACATTAGATAGAAGAGGGGAGGGTGGTGCAATCCTTTTGATTTTGAATATTGATTAAGTAAATTTATAGTATAAATACATATATCTAGATAATAAATAAATAAATAAATAAACACGTTATCATACACTAATATATACGAATGTTAACTAACTATAATACAATATAACCTACACAAATTATATATAATTATATAAAATATACTACTATAAGGTTATAATAGAGAATATTTATTTTATACCTACAATATATGGATGGATCTGGGAGAGGACTAACGACCACGAGCGTCAATGACAGGAAAGGAAGACAGGTGAAGTTAAAAAAGGATCAGTTGGGGAGAGGGTTTCAGTTTTCAAGGAAGTGTGCTTTGACCCGAGCCTTAAAGATGGGCAGGGATGGGGACTGTCTAATTGGTAGGGGTAGGGAGTTCCATAGGCGAATTGACTGGACTGTAAAGGATTGAGTATATGAATGAGTGGAATGGGGAGGAAATCGAAGGTGGAGATGTTTGGATGATCGCATATGACCCCGCGTAGGCTGCAGAAACTGGAAACGCTCCCGAAGTTAGGTTATTAGTACTCATTATTTTGTTTTTCCTTTGTTTTGTTTTGTTTATATTTTCTGTATCTATTTTGTTTTTCTTTTTGTTTGTTTGTTCTTTTGTAACTAATATTGTATTCGTATGTAGTGTTGTGATGTCCAAAATAATAAATTTTTCTTTCTTTCTTCTTTCTTTCTTTCTTTCTAATATTATAAAGGCGAAAGTTTGTTTGGATGGATGTATGGATGTTTGTTCCTCTTTCACGCAAAAACTACTGAACGGATTTTAATGAAACTTTACAGTAATGTAGCTTATAGATCAGAATAACACATAGGCTATAATTTATAAAGATACTAGCTTTTGCCCGCGACTTCGTCTGCGTTCACACAATATCTTAATAAATTATAGCCTGTGTGTTATTCTGATCTATAAGCTACATTACTGTAAAGTTTCATTAAAATCCGTTTAGTAGTTTTTGCGTGAAAGAGGAACAAACATCCATCCATACATCCATCCAAACAAACTTTCGCCTTTATAATATTAGTAAGGATTGTGTGAACGCAGACGAAGTCGCGGGCAAAAGCTAGTATAATATAAGGCCGCCGAAATTGTACAATTAAGTTTCTGTAATGCCTTTTAAAGTTGTGTTTTTTGTGCAATAAAGTATATCTATCTATCATCTATAAGGCCGCCTTCGTTGTACATATCCTGTAATATCTAGTTTTAAGTTTTCATACTTTATTTTGAGTGCAATAAAAGTATATTCATTCATTCATTCATTCATTCATTCATATTTATAGCACTGCGGTGGGATATAGCCTCCCTCAGCATTCTATACCGCATCTATCATGGGGAGTGCTCTGAGGAACTGTTTGATCTACTCCCTGCAGCTGAATTCTTACATCGAACCACACGCAAGCGATTGTCATTCCATTCTCATCATCTCGTTGGATGGCGGTCGAATACTGTGCGTTTTTCGCGGAACTTTCTACCACGTACCTCAGTTTTGTGAAACAGTTTACCTATGGGAGTATTTCCCGACGGCTACGACTTAGGGACCTTCAAGAGAAGAGTGTACTCCTTTTTAAAAAGGCCGGCAACGCATTAGCGATCTCTTTGGTTTCGCGGATGTTAATGGGCGGCGATGATTGCTTTCCATCAGGTGACTCGCTTGCTCGTTTGTCGTTTCTAGCATAACAAAAAAGGCCAGTCAGGATGACCTCACTCTGCCTGATGGTAAGCGGCCGAGAAATCCAAATATGAGGTTGACAGGCACAAAAGAACTAACAAAGTACCCTTTGAGTGAGTAAATTACGGTTTTTTTTATATTCTTGTTCTTTTCTTAGATTATGCCCGATCTTACACAATAAATAATAAATAAATAAATCGTTTTTTTCTCTCACAGTACAAGGTCATACAGACTGTATAGGATTTTTTATAAAGGGAAAAATTCTTTTCTAAACTTATAAATAACACAAATACTGATAGAACATGTAACAACAAAGTTTCCACAGATATTACAAAGTTTCCACCGATATTAACAAAGTTTCCATAGATATTACAAAGTTTCCACAGATACTATTTTAGGTGACAGTATAGAACACTATTTTATGTGACACTCAGATCTTAACTTTGTAAAAGACTAATGCCTGACCTATCAAACCAACTTCAGACCTCACCAGGGCCCTCCCGCTGATAAAACCGGTATGACACATAAATATAAGGCTCAGAAACAAATGTAGATTGTAAAACTAATACAATTGGCAAAACAAAAGCACTAAAAGTAACTTAACTTAATACTAATAACATAAAAAATAATACTAGGTGTTTGTATGTGCTAGAGAAACATTTATTGGGGAAATAGTGTATAAGATATGGTTAGTTAAGAATGACGAATAAACTCTTCTTTTACGGTAGGCAACGGCATGACTGTGCTCCGGCGTTTACCATCAGATGGGCCGCATGCTCGTCTGAATAATATTTTTTTTACATTTTTACCTAGTCAAGGAGTAAAGATTTAATTTCTTGTTGAATTGATTATACATGAATGGGCCAAGAGAGATTTACGGGAAAGTGCACTATTTCCACGGTTGTATTGACAAACAGCGTGCTTTCGACGTTTGCTATGTAACCGACTTGAGTCATATAATATTTGCGTGTGTTGTTTGATAATGGTGTGTAAGACGAAATATTGTCCCGCAATAATACGAATTTAACGACAAGTTAAAATCTTTGGAACCGGTACTGCAGAGCATGCTAAACATTTGAACATTTTGGAATGGGGGCCATCGCGTGCAAAAAATCCGCAAGATGGCGTACTATTGGCCTGAGGTCCATCTACAAGGTGATTTTTAGACGTGGTTTGTCAAATACGGTATTTGACTATTTTTTTTTATTTTTGTAATCAAAAGACCTCTCAATGATAGAAACATCGTTGAAAGAATTACTTGATTCTCATTAAAATTACCAGAGATATCACAACTTTTAAATCACATTATTTTGGGCAAATACAAAACGCTCCATACAAATGGCTACTAAGATGTGACGTCACACCTAAGTATTATGTATGCATTTCATTTGAATTTTGTATGGTAGCTATATCAAATGTTTCGTTTATGTCAATGGTTCTATTATAATATTTGGTGCAAATGATATGGGTTATTCAATGGTATAATTATTTTTTAATAATTTCATACTTTTAAAATGAACTTGCCTATGAAGCTTTGAATGACGATAAAACCGGCTAGAAGTTATATTTTTAATTGAGAATTTTTGCTATTATATTGGCATATATTTACACAACATCATTGGCTCATTTAATGATGACAATAGTCAATAGACTAAGCTCGAGATTTCACAAAATATAAATATTTTATCAAATATAGGTAAATATATGTTCACAGGCACGCCATCTAGCGGATATTTCACACGCGATAACGAGTCGCAACGAGTGCCCCTAAGGTACATGGTACAATAAGTGGCCTTAATAAATAAATAAAATAAAACCCCCTATTATTAAGTTTTTTTGTACTATGTTTTTTATTGTATTAAACCATGTACCTGTGTATGTTGTCTGCAATAAAGAAATTTGGATTGAATTGATAACCCCCCATTCCGAAATCTCTTAGAGGCAATGCTTGAAGACATTTTCTCAGAATTTCTCTCAAGACATTGAAGTTGAATTTAGACCTTGTTCCTCCCTTAAGAGCCGGTAACGCATCTGTGATGCCCCGTGTATCGCAGATGTCCATGGGTGGCGGTAATCACTTACCATCAGGTGAGCCGTCTTCTCGTTTGTCTGCCATAATGTAAAAAAAAATCATACATTCGCCCATACAAACTCACTCGACTTTAGGCCCTCATATCTCTATTATATGTGTAAATCTCCATTCCGGTGAGTATCGGCAATATAACGTATGGTAGGGAGGGGTCGTCTTGACGTTTTGCTTACGCTCTGTTCCATATCTTGACGGGCGGATATGGACCAGTACGTAAGCAATAACCTAATTTAAAAGAGTTCTTCTTTCACGGTAGGCAGCGGCATAACTGTGCTCCGGCGTTGTAGATGTATATGAGCGCCGGTTACCATTTAGTATCAGATGGGCCGCAAGCTCGTCTGCCTATTTCAAGCAATAAAAAAAGAAAAATATATAATTAGAAATTTTATGCATCGATATTTTCACAGATAATGCCTCCTAAATGCCTCTCCATATGGGTACTTAATTATAGGTGCATAATAACTGTATGCGCGCGCTAGAAGTTGTTTTGATTTGTTAGCTGTAATAATTTTATATTTAAAATGTAGATACCCACACTCCTATTTATTCATTATAATAATTATGTATCTCAGTATGGATCTCATTATTATTTGATATTTTCTTCTTAGTAGATATATATACCCACATTACACATACACGTTAGGTACACAAAATACACTAGACAAGCGTCCGTGGCACTCGTTCAGCTGGTCTCACTGAAAACCAGCGTCATTGCCTTTGTCTGGGCTGTGAGATAAGCTGAGTGAGGGCCATTTATACTAGACGTCATAACACATCATTATATTCATTTGACACTGTCTGGACATGATTGAATATAGTTTTGTTTTTTTTTTTTCCTTTTGTTTTATTTTTATGTATTTTTAATTGTTTTATGTTTTGTTTTCTGTTTGTACCAAATTGTGTTCTGTTTATAATTGCTATATGTTCTGTGTTGTGATGTCTATAATAATAAATATTTTCTTTCTTTCTTTCTTTCTTTCTTCATAACCCGCGATAAAAATGTTTTCATTTATTTTTAGGACTGCTTATGTCAGCGATGCACCCACGAGATACCATCTTACTGGGTGAAGAATGCTGGATCTATGATACCGATCACGCTGAAATAGAAGAACAGGTAATGAAAGAAATATTTTATTGACCATCACAATACATAATTTAACAATTGACACTCATTAGAAGTTAGGAGAACTGCAGGAGAACTAAGGTCACAGACAAAGCCCAAAGGATTGCATACCTCAAGTGGCAATGGGCAGGGCTCATAGCGAGAAGAACAGATAGCCGTTTGGCGGAAAGGTCCTTGAGTGGAGGCCGCAGCCGTGGCGCCCCCCACAAGGTAGACCGACAATCTGGTGAAGGTCGCGGGAATACATTAGATGCGGGCGGCACAGGACCGATCTGTGTGGAGGACATTGGGGGAGGCCTATGTCCAGCAGTGGAAGCCTTTTGGCTGAAATGATGACGACGATGATGATAGTGACTCAATAGAAAACGTAGGTAACATTCACACATTAAAACATTACAGATAAAGGTGAAGGTATGAAAAAAGACGAGAGAGACGGTAAAGACCACAAACACAAAATTATATTAGTTATTTTGATGATACATGATAATTTATAAACAACCCTCTATTGCCAATTTTCGGATTTGAGGTTCTTCAAAAAAAGCACTGTTAAATTTCTTAAGGGGTCGGCAGCGCGTATGCAGGTCCTCTGGAGTTGCAAACGTCCATCAGGCGAGCAGCAGGCCTGTTTGCCACAAAATCCTAAGTCATGGTCCTAGCGTGCCCACCCCGGGCTCCAGAGTGGCAGCTTTGGACTCAAACGACTACAACAACCAACGACTCTACCATAGGAGAGGCACGCTTCGGCATGAATGGGCCGGCTCGACCCCTCACAGAAAACCGGCGTGAAGCAGCACTCTGCTGTGTTTCGCTGCGTGAGTGAGGGTACTGGAGGCCCAATCCGGGGAAAAGGTGGAAATTAAAGGTTGGCAGCGCACTTGTGACTCCACTGGTGTCGCGGGTGTCCATGGGCGGCGGCAATCGCTTACCATCAGGTGATCCGTCTGATCGTCTGCCACCGATCATGGGATTACACGCTAAGAGGATCTTAAATTAAGAAACAAAAAACTATAGCTACTAAAATGTTGAATCCTCAGCTCATCTCACCACTAAGCGCCCGTGGTTCTGGAGCCCTAGAACATGACCCTTGCTGCGTGTACCGCTCCACCGCGACGCCCACGCCGATGTCGTCCTCTATGTCGTGCGCCGCGCAGCCGCTAGGCGTCGCCGTCATCGACGCCGCTGTAGCTCTGTTCCCGCTCATATTCGCGAGAGC
This sequence comes from Marasmia exigua, assembly GCA_019059595.1. Taxonomy (NCBI): domain Eukaryota; kingdom Metazoa; phylum Arthropoda; class Insecta; order Lepidoptera; family Crambidae; genus Marasmia; species Marasmia exigua. The sequence goes on along the minus strand of JADPWL010003298.1, from coordinate 62,917 downwards.
CGCCAACAAGCATAGGTGAGAAAAAATATTGGCAGAATAAATTTCCCATTAATGAAGCTAAAAGTTGCCTTTTAAGATAAGAAAGGTTTGGCACAGTAAATTCGGTTCTTCTCTCAATTTAATTTGAAACTTTCATTTTATGACATACATTTTCATAATATGACATTGACCGCGATAGCCCCCATCTATCGCGTGTGAAATATCTGCTAGATGGCGTACTTGTGAACTTCAACATCATGGCTGATTTATTCGTTAATAGGCTATTTGACAGTGATAAAAATATACATTTCTTTTATAACATCAGTGTTAATATATTTTTTGTGGAGCGATTTGTAATAACGCGAGATAAAAATATTACATTGTTTCATCAAAATTCGTCTTCTAAAATTATTATTTTTTTAACAGGGGTCACGTGACTAAAAACGGCCCGTGACGTAGATTGCGCGTAAGTCTACTGCCTATGGTTGATTGCCTTTCCTTCATAGGAAGAAATAAACAAAAAAAAAGTCTATGGTAAAATGAAAACTATTTGAAAGAAACACTTCAACAAACGTCACTGGCCGCCATATTGCTAAAAGACGCGTTTTTGCGGCATATTTGACTATTGCATTTTCTTTTTCGTGTTTTTATTAAAATATCGAAAATAAAAACAGAAAAGTATTTTTTTAGGGCTCCTTAGTACCCAAAGATAGTTTTCAGAATTTTGTCAAATAGCCTATTGACAATTTGACATATCACGTCTAAAAATACCTTGCGGATTTTTCGCACGCGATAGGCCCCATTGTACTGACATTTTCGATCAAAGTTGCGAATCATGTCTCATACTAGATGGATATTCACTCATATTAGATGGAAATGCTGTGAAAAAAAAATCTAGTAAGAGACGTCATTTGTTCTGTCGTATAGTGAAAAATATTTCACACGCGATAGTGCCCATTAGACCACTGTCTGAACCATCAGCATAAATTTGAATAACACGACAGAACAGGTTGCAATATTTATTTCATTTAACTTCTCTTTCAGACAACAAATGCTGGAACACTTCGCGGAGTCTATAAAGATGTCGAAAGGCCCCCGCCAGGAGGCCATACAAGTCAACGTGTACACGGCCCTACTGCTCGCGTTAAGGACTCTGGCCGAACAGAAGAGCTTGCTTGGTCAAGATGCTGTGAAGACTGTCGCTACTGACTTGATTATTGTGAGTCTTAAGCATTGGTGATAGGGTTTAATTTACTCTACTCATGTCAACGTGTACTCGGCCATACGGCTCGCGTTGAGTGCTCTGGCAAACAAAAGAGCTTGCTTGGTCATAGTTGCTGTGAAGACTGTCGACTTGATTATTTTGAGTTTTAACAATTTGTAATAGGGTTTCATTTACTTTACTCAAGTCAACGTGTATGTACTCGCGTTACTTACTGCTCGCGTTGAGGACTCTGGTTGAACAAAAGAGCTTGCTGGGTTAAGATGCTGTGATGGACCAAGAACCAAGATGTTGTGAGTGAAGACTGTTGGCAATTGACTTGCTTATTGTGGGTCTATTATGAGATAGAGAGATTACTTTTCTCAAATCATTTTGTAATTTTAAACAGTCGTGACGAGTGGGCTACTACATTTGGTAAAAAGATTGACTGTCCTTTAACGTAAAACTTCTTAAATAACTGAAATAAGTTTTTAAGTGACTTTTTTGTTCTGATCACTTAAGACCGGTTCACACAGTACGAACAGCTGCCTATCCATTAAACAGTTACTTCGCTTGTAATGCGGGCTACTTTTAGCTTGCTAGCGCGAGTAACTCGTAAGTCAAGTCCAAACAGTGCGAATTACTACAGTGCTAGCTGTATTCGGCAACGGCAGGGTGCTTCGAACGAGCTCGTACTATGGAAACCAGCGTCTAAATACCATGTTATTTGTAAGTGTTACTATGCCGTTAATGCTACTATGAGTTAATATGCCGTATTTTAGACAAAAACAAGAGGCAAGTTGCCTCATTTAAACAAACAAGAGGCAAGTTACCATTTATAAAAATAACTTTTAATTCAAGTATTATTCCGTACAAGGGTCCAAAATATATAAACTTCAATAAATATAAATAAGGGATTGCTGTAAATATTCAAATTAAACCCGTTAGATTTTTACTTTTTTTCTCTTGATTGAAAACACCGTCCGCCATGGTTCTACGTCACCATTATTGTAACAACAAAACGTCAAACGCCAGTTTCAGGTTTTTTTTATGTGATAAGTGGCAGACGGATCACCTGATGGTAAGCGATTGCCGCCGCCCATGGACACCCGCGACACCAGTGGAGGCACGTGGACTTTCATTTATAGTTTTTATTCCGATAAAAAGGTTATGGAAGTCATGACAGTCACGAGTATTGCTTATAATAATAGTGACGTCACGGCACAGATAATTAATAGACCATCATGGCGGACGGCTTTTATGGCTGTATAGCGAAAATATAATTTAAAATTAAAAATATATTAGGAAAGGTTCATATGTTTTTTATGGCGTAATATAATCGCAATGAACCCTTCTATCATATAATAAAAATAGTGGCAACTAGCCTATTGGCTTCCAAATTTAGTGAGAGAGATGTGATTAAAAAGTCTTTGCAATGAAATTTTATTCATTTATCCCATTATACCAGGGTGGTCTATCAGCGACGAGCTCCACCGTTCGCGCAGCGGCCGCCTCGTGCGCCGGACGGCTCTGCGGCTGCATCTCCGAGGCCGAGAGCCAGGCTCTCAGCGAGAAGGTTTGCCATTTCATTTTTAATGCTACAGAACCGAACAAGCGTTCGGTTCTGTAGCTACGGCATTTGATTTATGTTTGTAAGTGTTACTAGAAATTTGTTAATTGTGATGTATTTAAGACATTGCAAGACTGCATTTTTTTGTGGCCGTGTGGTCCCCGGCAGAGTACAATAGGCCACCCTCACTCTTACCGAGGTGTCGTAAAAGGCGACTAAGGTAAAGCTGCTGGCATGATAAACAGCACCCAGAGAAGGAAAACTCAGCATTTATATCAAAACCCTCGCCAACCCGTCTGCCAAGCGTGGTGAGTATGGCAATTACCTCTCATGTGATTGAGGGAGGCCCGTACCCCAGCAGTGGGGACTTAAATGGGCTGATGATGATGATTTTTTTGTCATGTACCAGAGAAAAGTATTTGTGGTTTTGAGACTTATTTTGTACACGTTATCAGATCATGCTTGTATAGTCCGATCACGGTTATTTGGCACGTGGCAAAAGTCGGAACTAATTCTGTTTTAACATTTTCGCATAGAAAAAAATGTTGTACAACGCCCTCTTGTCAATGTCACTGAAATGCCTTCTAGTCTTGGTCGGTCTGTAGTTGCAACTATTGTCAAAAGTGACCTTTTTTCCATTAATCATGCATCTGGTACTGTTATGGAACTAATAATGACACAAGAATTGTTAAAATCTAAATTTGAAATGCGATATTTTTTCGCCACATTAATACTGTCCCGGTACAAAATGTTGTTACATTTGCACTACAATCAGTATCTTGCAGGTTGTTGATGTTTTGAATATAACCCTGTATATATTTTTTAGGTTCTCACTCTCGCAAGAACCTCTCCCTCCCGGCCCGCGAGGGCCGCCGCCGCCGCGGCTGTGGGAGCGGTGCAGCGTGCGAGAGGGACGGCTTCCAGTGCCGCGGCGCTGCCAGTGCTTAGGGCTCTGGCCCAGGATACCACCAGCGTAGAGCTTCAAGTGAGTCTTTAGAATCCTCACCGCCCAACATAGCGAAATATCAAATTTAGTAAATCAAATTATAATGACTTCTCTGATAGCAGACACGTCGTATAAAGTTGCGAACTTTTGTCGATTATATACGAAAAAAATCATCATCATGGGAAGAGGATTAGACACAGGATTAACAACGAAGGGTGATTTTTGAAGCACAAGTTTTTTTTCTTTTTATGTGATAGGAGCCAGACGAGCAGACGCATCACCTGATGGTAACAATCGCCGCCCATGGATCCCGCGGAAGTGCGCTGCCAACCTTTTAACCCCCTTTGGATTGGGCCTCCGGAAACCACAATTTATTAAGAAAAATCTTTTTTTTTTCAAATTTTGACTAATATATAATATACTCCAAGCCGATAATTCGGTCACGGCGGCCAATCTCGGCGATCAGCCATCGACGCGGGACATATTATAGTGTTCAAGTATTTGCGCAGACACAAGTGCGCTCTCTATTCCCGTACCCTCTTATATCTATGGGACACTAGTGTGACACGACCGAAGTGGGATTAGGCGCATGACCAACGGCTTGACTTGCTTTCCGAGGCACGGGGGTACAAGACCGTCAACTTCCAGACTCCGGGCTAACACTGAGAATTTTTTAACAGAAAAACTCAGGTACTAATTTTGGTCTGACCCGGGATCGAACCCGGGACCCCAAGCGCAACCGTCGCTTTAAAGTGCGACCCACTAACCATTGCGCCACCGACGCAGTCAAATTTGTCTAAACCAGTTTTCGAATCTAGCACGCAACAAGCGAGACAGCCATTTAAGGACTAAAACCAACGCCTTTACTTGTATTATCATGCGATGGTATCATACGCTTTTTTATTCCTTTTGTGTTCCAGGTGTGGTCAATCCATGCACTGTCAGTGCTGGCAGACGCCTCTGGGCCGATGTTCCGGTCGCACGTGGAGTCCACGCTCAACCTATCTTTGAAGTTGCTGTTCAGTGCACCTCCGTACCTTGAAGACCTGCATAGAAGCATCGGCAGGCTGCTATCTGCGTTGATTACTGTTGTCGGGCCGGAGTTGCAAGGTTTGTGTAACATTGTAATACGTAGTTTGGTCAATAGATGGCTCTGGCTCAATCTTCTCGTTCCACGTGGAGTCTATGCTGAACTCCTCTTTGAAGCTGCTGTTCAGTGCTCCTCCGTACCTTGAAGACCTGCATTGGAGCATCGGGAGGTTTTCTGCGTTGATTACCGCTGTCAGGTTGTATTTGCAAGGTTTGTGTAAGATTGTAATACCTGGTGTAGTCAATAGATGGCTTTGACTCAATGTTTTCGTTCCACGTGGAGTCTACGCTATGGTTTGTGGGGTGGCATTCGCAGACATTGCTAGATTAATGCGTGTATTCCCATTTGCTCATATTGTCTCTACAGCCGACCTGGATACGCTACCTTTTGAGGGTCTTTTAAGTTGGTCACGGCAAATTGTGTCCGGGGTGTGCGGTATGGAGCATGTGATCGTTCCATTCAGCCTCTACATAGCGGCGATGCTAAAAGAAGCGTGTGAGCTTTCATTGGTACACTGAGAAACCTAATATCGTCTGATTTTCGAATCGTAACTATTCTATAAATATTTATTTAAATCTTTGATATTAAAACGGTGTCAAGCGATGTTTGATCACTTTTCATTCTTTTTTTGAAAATTTTGTATGATATGTTTTGTTTCAAACGTCAGAAATGCTCTATTACACCGTTTTAGCTAAGAAATGATTTGTTTGTCTACTAGTTTGCGCGGTGAGCCGGTTCGTGTGCGCATGCGCAGCGCTGGGTGAGTGCGCAGGCGCATGGGCGGGCGGCGGCGGCGCGCGCGCAGAGGCGCTGGGGTGTCTGCAGCAGCTGCAGATGTTCGCGCCCGCGCACACCAGCCTGCACGCGCTGGCGCCGCACCTGTGTGTGAGTACCCGCCGAGTGCGCTAGTGTGCGCCTGCAGCAGCTGCAGATGTTCGCGCCCGCGCACACCAGCCTGCACGCGCTGGCGCCGCACCTGTGTGTGAGTACCCGCCGAGTGCGCTAGTGTGCGCCTGCAGCAGCTGCAGATGTTCGCGCCCGCGCACACCAGCCTGCACGCGCTGGCGCCGCACCTGTGTGTGAGTACCCGCCGAGTGCGCTAGTGTGCGCCTGCAGCAGCTGCAGATGTTCGCGCCCGCGCACACCAGCCTGCACGCGCTGGCGCCGCACCTGTGTGTGAGTACCCGCCGAGTGCGCTAGTGTGCGCCTGCAGCAGCTGCAGATGTTCGCGCCCGCGCACACCAGCCTGCACGCGCTGGCGCCGCACCTGTGTGTGAGTACCCGCCGAGTGCGCTAGTGTGCGCCTGCAGCAGCTGCAGATGTTCGCGCCCGCGCACACCAGCCTGCACGCGCTGGCGCCGCACCTGTGTGTGAGTACCCGCCGAGTGCGCTAGTGTGCGCCTGCAGCAGCTGCAGATGTTCGCGCCCGCGCACACCAGCCTGCACGCGCTGGCGCCGCACCTGTGTGTGAGTACCCGCCGAGTGCGCTAGTGTGCGCCTGCAGCAGCTGCAGATGTTCGCGCCCGCGCACACCAGCCTGCACGCGCTGGCGCCGCACCTGTGTGTGAGTACCCGCCGAGTGCGCTAGTGTGCGCCTGCAGCAGCTGCAGATGTTCGCGCCCGCGCACACCAGCCTGCACGCGCTGGCGCCGCACCTGTGTGTGAGTACCCGCCGAGTGCGCTAGTGTGCGCCTGCAGCAGCTGCAGATGTTCGCGCCCGCGCACACCAGCCTGCACGCGCTGGCGCCGCACCTGTGTGTGAGTACCCGCCGAGTGCGCTAGTGTGCGCCTGCAGCAGCTGCAGATGTTCGCGCCCGCGCACACCAGCCTGCACGCGCTGGCGCCGCACCTGTGTGTGAGTACCCGCCGAGTGCGCTAGTGTGCGCCTGCAGCAGCTGCAGATGTTCGCGCCCGCGCACACCAGCCTGCACGCGCTGGCGCCGCACCTGTGTGTGAGTACCCGCCGAGTGCGCTAGTGTGCGCCTGCAGCAGCTGCAGATGTTCGCGCCCGCGCACACCAGCCTGCACGCGCTGGCGCCGCACCTGTGTGTGAGTACCCGCCGAGTGCGCTAGTGTGCGCCTGCAGCAGCTGCAGATGTTCGCGCCCGCGCACACCAGCCTGCACGCGCTGGCGCCGCACCTGTGTGTGAGTACCCGCCGAGTGCGCTAGTGTGCGCCTGCAGCAGCTGCAGATGTTCGCGCCCGCGCACACCAGCCTGCACGCGCTGGCGCCGCACCTGTGTGTGAGTACCCGCCGAGTGCGCTAGTGTGCGCCTGCAGCAGCTGCAGATGTTCGCGCCCGCGCACACCAGCCTGCACGCGCTGGCGCCGCACCTGTGTGTGAGTACCCGCCGAGTGCGCTAGTGTGCGCCTGCAGCAGCTGCAGATGTTCGCGCCCGCGCACACCAGCCTGCACGCGCTGGCGCCGCACCTGTGTGTGAGTACCCGCCGAGTGCGCTAGTGTGCGCCTGCAGCAGCTGCAGATGTTCGCGCCCGCGCACACCAGCCTGCACGCGCTGGCGCCGCACCTGTGTGTGAGTACCCGCCGAGTGCGCTAGTGTGCGCCTGCAGCAGCTGCAGATGTTCGCGCCCGCGCACACCAGCCTGCACGCGCTGGCGCCGCACCTGTGTGTGAGTACCCGCCGAGTGCGCTAGTGTGCGCCTGCAGCAGCTGCAGATGTTCGCGCCCGCGCACACCAGCCTGCACGCGCTGGCGCCGCACCTGTGTGTGAGTACCCGCCGAGTGCGCTAGTGTGCGCCTGCAGCAGCTGCAGATGTTCGCGCCCGCGCACACCAGCCTGCACGCGCTGGCGCCGCACCTGTGTGTGAGTACCCGCCGAGTGCGCTAGTGTGCGCCTGCAGCAGCTGCAGATGTTCGCGCCCGCGCACACCAGCCTGCACGCGCTGGCGCCGCACCTGTGTGTGAGTACCCGCCGAGTGCGCTAGTGTGCGCCTGCAGCAGCTGCAGATGTTCGCGCCCGCGCACACCAGCCTGCACGCGCTGGCGCCGCACCTGTGTGTGAGTACCCGCCGAGTGCGCTAGTGTGCGCCTGCAGCAGCTGCAGATGTTCGCGCCCGCGCACACCAGCCTGCACGCGCTGGCGCCGCACCTGTGTGTGAGTACCCGCCGAGTGCGCTAGTGTGCGCCTGCAGCAGCTGCAGATGTTCGCGCCCGCGCACACCAGCCTGCACGCGCTGGCGCCGCACCTGTGTGTGAGTACCCGCCGAGTGCGCTAGTGTGCGCCTGCAGCAGCTGCAGATGTTCGCGCCCGCGCACACCAGCCTGCACGCGCTGGCGCCGCACCTGTGTGTGAGTACCCGCCGAGTGCGCTAGTGTGCGCCTGCAGCAGCTGCAGATGTTCGCGCCCGCGCACACCAGCCTGCACGCGCTGGCGCCGCACCTGTGTGTGAGTACCCGCCGAGTGCGCTAGTGTTAGCCCAGAACATTATTTAGAATTTGAACGCCTGGTAATTACAATCCAGCGACTGCCTTCTGACCTTGGCAACCCAAGGTACCAGACTAGGAAACTAGACCAGACCAGGCAAGGCAATCAGCACCAACTGAATTTATAATTTCTCATTGGCTCTTGTAGCACCTTCAAATTCTCATCATTTCCACTGCTGAACATAGGCCTCTCCCAATGATCTCCACACAGATCGGTCCTGCGTCGCCCACATCCAATGGATTCCGCAACCTTCATCAGATCGTCGGTCCACATTGCGGGGGGCGCCACGACCGCGACTTCCTATACGTGGCCTCCACATCGAGGACCTTTCCGCCCCAACGGCCGTCTGTTCTCCTCGCTATGTGCCCTTCCCATTGCCACTTGAGGCATGCAAATCCTTTGGGCTATGTCTGTGACCTTAGTTCTCCTACGGATCTCATCATTTCTGATTCGATCACGCAAGGATACTCCGAGCATAGCCCTCTCCATTGCTCTCTGGGTGACTTTGAGCCTCCTTAATCGGCGCATTGTTAGCGATCACGTCTCGGTTTGGTATGTCATCACTGGCAACACACAAGCATTGATGACTTTCGTCTTGAGACACTGCGGTAGATGGGAGAAATTCTATTTTTACAAAATTAATAGCCACAGATGGTCTGCTCTAGGTGATACTGATATCGTGTCGCCTCTCATGCAAACGTTCCGTATAGAATGTCCCTGTCTCATGTCAAGCTACGTATGTACGCATGGATGTGTTGATGTGTTTTGTTTAGCACTCGCTGTAGGCAACCGGGATTATGTACCTATTTATGACACTAGTTCACTAGAAATTTGGCTAAAAGTAGGACAGCACTAAAGCGTCAAAATATAATTTTATTTATTTATTTAAATATAAATAAATTAAATGATACATCACCGTGGGAGAGTCACGCTTCGGCATGAATGGGCCGGGCTCGCCCGAAGTGTTACCACGACCTCATAGAAATCCGGCGTGAAGCAACACGGTGCTGTGTTTCGCTGCGTGAGTGAGGGTACCGGAGGCTCAATACGGGGGAAAGGGGGCTTTAAAGGTTGGCAGCGCACTTGTGACTCCACTGGTGACGCCGGTGTCTATGGGCGGCGGCAATCAGGGGATCCGTCTACTCGTCTGCCACCTATTACATGAAAAGGAACTACATAAAACTATTACATGAAAAAAAAAACATTCTAAAAAAAAGGCCTACGTGACGTGCCGTACAGCACCGCGCCGCGACGCGGTATTGCACTCGTTCTCTAATACATTATTGTTTTATTTCAGCGTGATTTGTCGAGTTCCGAGTTGGCAGTCCGCCGCGCCGCGCTGTGCTGCCTTCGTCAGTTGTCGCAGAAGGAGGCGGCTGAAGTGTGCAAATACGCTTTGTTGGCCAAAGACCATGTTCCTGCTAGACCGTACTGTGGTATGACATGCTTTTCTTTGATATTTGTGTAAGTCATAAATGTAAATCAGTGACCGACTCCGCCATCTTCTGGGCGTGATGGTGATTCTTTGAGTTGACCTTCGAGAGTTTATAAATGCAATAAAAAAGGTCCACAAAATAGTCCAACTTTTTTTCAACTTTTAATTTGACAGATGTAGCTATTGGAAAATCTACAATACCTATGTTTTTCAATATTACAATATAGATGATTCGAAACACATTTTGTATTTTAATATGGATTTTGTTCAATTTGTAGCCCTTTCGTTTACAAGCAGCCTTAACGAAACAGGTAACACTGTGATGATAATAACATTATCAACAAACAGGGTCTTCGCAAGGTTTTTACAAATGAAAAAACCGAAAGATGTCGTTATGTAGGCGTGAGGTCTAACTAGAGTCTGCGCCACCAAATAAGTCTTGTGAAAACCGCGCTTGAGTCGCTATCAACATTCAAATTTGAGCTTTATCGCCAGAGACACAAGGAATCAAAAATTTTAGTTCCGTATTTTTCCGCGGGACTTATATCGTGGCGCGGATTCTACACGTTGATTGTTATAATTTGACGTAAAGTAAAGTAAAGTATCAGCCTATAAACTGTTCCACTGCAGGGCAAAGGCCTCCATCATAGAAATCAAGTCATCGCTACTATGATGGGATTAGGCTTAATCACCACGCTTGCCAAATGCGGATTGGTGATCACAAACCCGAGCTATGTTCGAAAAATTCGAAACATACTTTTCGCTCGACCCGGGAATCGAACCCAGGACCCCGAGATCACGGCCCGGTACTTAAACCACTAGACCAACAGGAGTCTTGATTTGATTTGAACTGAATTGAATTTAACGTATCATGTCAAAATTACGATATTACGTACAAAACAACCAATGGCGTTGTAGTTGTATCACGCCTACATGATCCCATCTAACGGACATTGATTTTCCAAAATCTTCATTTTGTATAATTTTTCAGGGGTCGTAATCACAGATACAGGATTACCAGGGGCTTTATTCGCATTCTTGGACATGGAGCGAGACGAAACTGCCCTCTCGTATGCGCGAGATACACTGACTTGCTGCCTGTTGGCTGCTGCCGCGTCGCGGTCTGTTAAAGAGTGGCTCTCGTTATGTAAGAGAGTGCTCACTGTTAGCAGAGGTTCGTATTGAGTATTCTAGTACTATACTCGGACCATATGTCTAAATACATACACGAACGTTTAATCATAACCGGCGTATCATTGATGCCAATGCCATCTGTATTTTTTGTCCCAGATTAAATTTAAGAAGTTAAGTACATATAGCGTGCGACCAACAAAGTGAGGAATTTTTTTGACATAGTTTAACATCCCCGCATATACCCAAAAAGCTGTTCGGCGGTTGTGTTCAGAAATTAACGCATAATCCATGTACACAATATACTACCTGTACGGATAAAGAATGGGATCAGAAATGGCGGCGCATCTATTCACTTCTCGCTCGCACACTATTTGCGTCTATACTCGCACTCGTGGGGTGCGAATATAGACAGCACAGGTTGTAATTCAATTGTGCTTCACGATTGCTTGATACCCAAATCGACTGGCTGACAAACTTTCAAAGGTTGTATATTATAGATGTGTTCCTAAAGTACATTTCATTTCTAGAGGACAACAACAACCCAGAAAATGACTTGGACGCGGAAGGCGACGACGACCAGGCAGAGTTCCATGCGGAGTCGGAGCAGTCCACTCACCCCGCTGTGCAGTCTAGGTGGCCGACTAGGGTACGAAAATATTGTTTATTTATTCTCCGAAATGAGGACTATTACTTGAAAAGACCGCTAGAGTCCGCGCCACGAAGTCCCTCGGCAAAACACACAACTAAAATTCAAATTTGAATGTCGATGGCAACTGAAGTGCTTCGTTCAAGGGACTTTTTTCTGGACTGAGGCCCAAAAACAACGTGATTGGTTATTTTTAAACGTGATATTAAACAAACGAAACCAGCAATGCTGTTTAAGGTGACGGGTAGGGCACACTAGCGACGCCAATCGATTTTAATTTTGTAGCTAATAAACCGGATCTATTTTAAACAAGGGGTTACAACCTCTAGGCAATTACTTATACTATTTATTAAACAACCATGCACAAATGTTGGGTCCGTTTTTGTTGGCGAAAAATTGATTTACGCTAAAAGTGGCCGCTTGTGGCGGTAATCAATTTTTCGCGTACAAATACAGACCCAACATTAGTGCATGGTCATTTAGTAAATAGTATAAGTGTTTGCCTAGAGGTTGTAACCCCGTAATTGTTTAAAATAGCTAAAAATTAAAATCGATTGGCGTCGCTAGTGTGCCCTACCCGTCACCTTAAGTTGGTCCTCAGTCCAACAGTAGGATAGGACAGTTCTATTTTGACATTAAAAGTGAGACGCTCCTTTTAAATCTGACCGATATTTTTAGGAATCGAGAATATTTTCTTTAGAAATCTAATTGACTTTTTATTTGTTTGATTTTCAATCTTAATCTATTTACGAATTTGAACTATCTGAATATGGAATACAGTATGTAAATATTCTTAGTGGTACATAAGCAATAAATCATTAATAATGAAATAATATTATGACACTTATTCATCTGAAAAATAACAACTCTCGCTTGGCGTATCGGAACCACCTTCATCACCAAGAGAAATTACCAGTTCTTGGTCCCTAATGCAATCCATGCGGACATATTTTGCACGAGACAAAAATCGCAGTAAGATGGCTGCCATACCGATTACTGATTTATTGTGATTTTTTGTGTCAATCCCTATGAGCAAAAAGTCGCTAACAATGCAATGCAATTCATAAGATATATTTTACAATTTTTTTTGGTAATAACTATTTTAAGTTCTTGTTCAGATTAATTGAGAAAGATTAATACTTGTTATTTTGGAAGAATGAGAACACAAAAAAGTTAATGATTTTTACAGCTTCATATTTTTTATTTGTAGAAAGTTGTATGCATTATCAGAATCGTTTTAACTGATGTGGATTTTTTGGACACGTGGATTTTTTACAAGAGATACCTATTCTTCGGGTAAAAATTTATTTACGGGGACAAAACTTAATGATGTTGTCTGATAACATTTATTTTGATTATGTTTTAGGTATTCGCAATGGAGTGTATTCAAAAGATCATGAGTGCATTGCGAAGCTACCGGCGACAGCGCGCATTTCGACTTCGTTAAAGCAAAGGAGAAGCTTCAAAATGACCCCACCGGTAAGATCTTACTGTGAAATTGTTTGTGTAATCAGCTGTGTAGGTTTTCTTGTAAAAAAGCATTACTATTTTTAAGGGAGTCGCTCAGGGGTCTATTTTAAGACCTTTATTATTCCTCTCTTCACAATTTAGTATAACTTAGTACCAAGTATCAGGTCCATGCTGTCAATCTTATTTTTTACCTGTCTTCATTTCAGTGTAACTGCTTTTCTGTGAGTCACTCAGGGGACCTTCTTAAGACCTTTTTTCTTCCATCTGTTGCAATTTTAACATTACTGTTTTCATGGGAGTCACTAGAGGTGAATCTAAAGGCTTATTTATTTTTCTATTGTTATAATTTTTCTCTCTTTCCCAGGCGACTATCTCTCAGTGCATCTATCGGAACTGGTCCGCATGTCGTTCGTGGGCGCCACGGGCGAGTCTGACGCTTTGCGCATGTGCGGGCTGAGGACATTGCACCATCTGATACACGCGTATGCGCGTGCGCCGGAGCCCGACTTCCCTGGGCATTTGTTGTTGGAGCAGTATCAGGCGCAGGTAAGTTTCATTTTTTAGTCTTATTCAAGTGTAGGTCCGTTATTTAAAAACATCATGACACCTCACTACAAAATATAACAGCAGAATATAAAGCTAAACAAAAAATAAGATAAGGGATATAAATTTATTGGGTAAGTATAGCAATTTTTTGCAATGTCTTCTTAAGTAAATAATACACTTAAAAATTTATCGACATTCTAGGGGTCGGATTTCCGTTGCCCGGTTAGCAAAAGATCGTGGGTTCGAGTCCCATCCGAAGACTGTTGAAAAAAATTTGAGTGCATTATTTATTTAAGATAAGGGATTTTTTAAGAAGTCCATAGAAGAGCCACGCTTCAGGATTAAAGAAACGATACTACAGTCTCACAGTAAACCGGTTTGAAACTGCTCCTGCCCTGTGCGTTGCCGAGTGAGTGTGGATACCGGAGACCCAATCCGGGGGAAAGGGATCTATAAGGGTTGCCAGCGCACTTCTGACTCCACTGGTGTTGCAGGGGTCCGTGAGCGGCGGCAATCGCTTACTATCAAATGATCCGCTTGTTCGTTTGCGACCTATCACATAAAAAAAAAACAGATTGTTGAATGTGTTGATTGTAGTGGGATGTGAGTAGGCAAATATCGTTGCGGAGTGGCGAATATTACGAGGGGCTATATCCAGCAGTGGACTGCAACAGGCGGATAATGATGATTGTGTTGATGTACAACTGCCTCGGTGGCGCAGTGGGTAGTGGGTCGCACTTTAAAGCGACGGCTGCGCAAGAGGTCCCGGGTTCGATCCCCGGGTTGGGCAAAAAATTGTATCTAAGTTTTCGGTAAGAAATTCTTAGTGTCAGCCCGGAGTCTAGAAGGCGGCGGTCATTTACCCCCATGCCTCGGAAAGCACGTTAAGCCGTTGGTCCTGCGTCCAATCCCTCTCCGGTTGTGTCACGCTGGTGTCCCTTCGGAATATGAGAGAAAGGAAATAGAGAGCGCGCCTGTGTTGCGCACACACTTGAGCACTATAGTATATCCTGCGTACGTGGCTGATCGTTGAGATCCGTAATCAGTTGGAGGATATTTCTTTTTTTATTGTATTTTTATTTTATTTGTGTATTAGCTTGGTTTCAAAGGAGGCTATCGCGTGTAAAAAGTCCGCTAGATGGCGCACTATAGAGTTGAGGTCCATCGACAAAGTTATTTATGATCGTGATTTGTCAAAATGTCAATTTGACGAACGAAACAACCAATGCTGTTGAAGTTGAACCTCAGTCAGTACGCCATCTAGCGGATTTATCACACGCATTAGTCCCTATTAAGGTGACGGGTAGGGCACGCTAGGGACGCCAATCGATTTTAATTTTTAGCTACTAAACAGGAAATATTTTAAACAATTTCAGGCTACAACCTCTCGGCAAACACTTATACTATTATTAAAGTAACCATGCCATGGGGGACAACGCGTAGTGACACGCAAAAGTGGCCGCTTTGTTTGCCCTGTCACTAAAGTTGAAGCATGGACCTGATACTTGGTCTAATGTGTTATTAATTGACAATGCATAAGTGGGTTCCGTTTTTGTACGGAAAAATAATTCACCGCTAAAAGTGGTCGCTTTTGGCGGTAATAAATTTTTCGCGTACAAATACGGATCCAACATTTGTGCGTGGTTATTTAATAAATAGTGTTTCCCGAGTGGTTGTAACAACGAAATTGTTTAAAATAGTTTCGGTTTAGTAGCTAAAAATTGAAACCGATTGGCGTCGCTAGTGTGCCCTACCCGTCACCTTAAACTTTAGCGTATAACACTTCGATGTACGAACAGGTGGGTGCGGCGGTGCGAGCGGCATTCGCGGGCGAGACGGCGTCGCACGTGACGGCGGCAGCGTGCGACGTCTGCTCGGCGTGGATTGGCTGCGGCGTCGCCAGGGACATCAACGACCTTAGGAGGTATGCTTTTAACAGCCAGTTTCATATTACACTCCACCTGAAATCGGATGACTTGTTTACTACGCCGTGTGGTCCCGGCAGAGTAGAATAGGCCACCCTCACTCTTACAGAGGTGTCGTAAAAGGCGACTAAGGTAAAGCTGCTGGCATGATCATCAGCACCCAGAGAAGGAAAACTGTGCATTTACATCAAAACCCTCGCCAACCCGTCTGCCAAGCGTGGTGAGTATGGCAATTACCCCTCATGTGATTGAGGGAGGCCCGTGCCCCAGCAGTGGGGACTTAAATGGGCTGATGATGATGATGATGATGATGTTACTATGCCATATCTGCAATCGTCGTTTTGTCTTTGGGGTGCGAGTATTATTTTTTTTATAGAAAGGCCAATCAGGATGACCTCACTCCGCCTGATGGTAAGCGGCCGTGAAATCCAAATATGAGGCTGACAGGCACAAAAGAACCAACAAAGTACCCATTGTGTCTGCCATCCTCACCCTAATGGCCTGCTGAGATGCCGTTTCACGACCCGCCTAAAAGACCCCGGATTGTATGAAGGAGGAAACACTGGGAGGAAGCTGGGAGGGCATTCCATGCCTTGATGGCTCGGGGCAGGAACGAGGAGCCAAACCTCTTGGTGCGCGCCGCCATTGTCTGGATGGTATGCGGATGGCAACGCTGTCCAGCACGTGTTGTTCGGAAGTGGAAAGGGGAGGATGGGATAAGTTGAAATAACTCATCAGAGCATTCCCCATTATAGAGGCGGCGTATGGACAACATTTCAAAATTGCTGAGCTATGAAACAAAAAATACCAATTCTTTATTTACTTTTCCGTTTCTCGAAGATATTTTTATTTATTTTTTATATTGCTTCTTTACTAAGAAAAAAATTTAAAACCAAAAAACGTAAGATGACGTCATCGGACGGCAGAATGTAAAATATTTCTTTGCTTAGCACATTATAGTTTTAGATTTACGAAATTCCAAATCCAATGACATGCTACTGTCAAAAAAGACAACTTGTCAACTTTGAATGAATGAATGACGTTGACAATGTTGGCTAGTGTTCTTTACCTTTGACAAGTAGTACCTTTTTTAGTAAAGCAATGATAAGCAAAGGAATATCGCTGTATTCAGCCGTCCGATGACGTCTATTTAGAATATAAAGAATTTCAATATGTAATTATTTTATGTATGAAAATGGCAAAATTTTGGAAAAAGAAAAAATAAGGGTCTTTTCATTTTATGTCTATTTTCATATAAAAAAACAATATGGACATGTTAAAAATATGAAATGTTGTCCATTGCCTCTTAACTGCGAAAACCAAAGACGAGGTCGATCTCTCCAAAATTCTAGAATCCTTAATGCTACAGAAGTAGCGGCAGCGATTTGATGTATTTCATAGTTGGCAGCGTTCGCTTTGCAGGGAGATATCGGCGACATGATGATTCCTTAATTTACCCTGCTCAGACAGAGGTACTGCTCGTTGTCGGGGTCACCAAATATACCGAGTGACCAGGGTTATCAATAATACTTTCGTTTGTGTGCAAGTAGTTTTTTCCATATATAGTGGAGCCTTATATACTTACTTAGTTGTGACCTATCGCTGCCCGATCAGATAGCATCGGACAGCTCCTACTTACACCGGATAACATTGATTAATAGATAGCTGTAGGATACTAGTAACGCGATAACGCATTCCTACAGATACGGCACATTTACCATTCGTCATAACATCTAAAATTTCGGAATTACCACTCATTATTATTATTGTCTGGTGCTAGGGTTGCGGGTTCGATCGTCGCACGGTACAAACATTTGTGTGCATGAATCATGTCTATTTGTATTGGTCTGGATATTTTCTATGTATTATAAGTATGTATTTACAAAAGAAAAGTATTATATGTACCTATACAACGTGTAAAAAAAATAGCAATAATACTTAAAGTTGTGAACATATACAGTGAAAAGACTTCACTGCCAAAATATGAGCATCATCTGAGCAAAGAAAACAATCAGCTGTTCCATACTAAATAGAATATCCGCGCGTCAATAATGTATGGAACAGCTGTTTTTTGCTCAGATAATGCACATATTTTGGCTGTGAAGTCATTACGAAGTGAAGTCGTTAGGAATAAAATAACGCTTCAACGGTATATGTTCACACCCTTAAGTATTATTGCTCATTTTTTTTACACGTTGTATATTTGTAATACCGCCGTTGGTTCTGATATCCGTAACACAGGTGCTTGAGCTACCTATCTCGGAGTCAGATCAATGTACGTGATGTTTCCGCCAGGTTTCCGACTGGTCTGTGTAAAATATTTCGTTTTGTTTCTAGGGTGCACCAGCTTCTAGTGTCGAGTTTGGACAAGCTGAACACGAAAGGGAACACCACTCTGATATATAATGAGAGCATGGCCACATTGGAGAAGCTGTCCATTTTGAAAGCTTGGGCGGAAGTACGTCATTTTTTTTATTTATTTTTCAACAAAATACACCGTGCTTTTCTAACCGTCTTACTTCCTTATCTATCCCCAAGGAACATAGGGTCTAATCTCAGAAAAAAAAAACACCTTAGAAAAGTGATCAGCTGATTGGAGCAATTCGTATCAAAAGACGAATTAATTATTAAAGATTAGGCCCCATGTTCTTTGGGGAAATATGTTTGTTTTCATTAGTATAGTGAGGAGTAAGACAATTTAGAAAAAAAATTTGCTCATGTGCTTGGGTTTCAATGGAGGCTATTGCGTGTGAAAAGTCCACTAGATGGCGCACTACAGGGTTGTCCATCTACAAAGTTATACATCATCGTGATTTGTCAAAATGTCAAATTGATGAATGAAATAACCAATGCTGTAACGTAAAGTTGAACCTCAGTCAGCACGCCATCTAGCGGATTTATCACACGCAGTATTATCACGCCCCTATTTAACTTATTAAAACAGTTTGGGTAATCGCATTTTTTTTAAGCATGAGAGAGAGGTTATGCTACATACATACATAAAAATCAAGTTGAACCCCACGACTTCGTTTCGTCTTTCTTATGGATTTCAGTATTACTTAAGCAAGCTTAACTCGAAGGAAATCTTAGATCCACTTATTAATTAAAAGGCCCCCTCTCCTTCGAGGCTTAGATAGTACCTACTTGATCTCTCCCAAATGTTTTTTTATAGCGACACATTTCATCTTTTCGTCTCAGACTGATGGTAAGCAAAAAGAGAACCAACGTTGCATTTACACCGTTCAATAATTGATCTTCTGTTTGTAAGCCACTTTCACAACTCGTAGGTGTACATAGTAGCCATGGTGAGCAACGACAGCGCCCCCGGCAGCTACGTGAAGCAGCTGGACACGAAGCCGTTCAACAACAAGGCGGAGCTGGCCAAGTGGCGCAACGCACTGCTACAGAACAACAACCAGATCGACAACGCTGATCAAGAGACGGTAGGTTACAATTCTTCAAATCTCGCCCGAACACTCGAAGTTTTTTTAAGTGCGTTATTTTGCGTACAATTCATCAACCATGTCTTAATATTTGTTCTTGAAAAGTTCAATTTTTGTATGTGATAGGTGACCAGACGAGAAGACGTATCACCTGGTGGTAAGCGATGGCCGCCGTCCATGTACACCCGCACAAGAGCGCGGTTTGGGCCTCCGGTACCCTCACTCACACAGCGAAACAGAGCACAGCGTTGCTTCACGCCGGTTTTCTGTAAGGCCGTGGTACTGGTCGAGCCGGCCCATTCATGCCAAAGCGTGGGTCTCCCATAAATGCCATGCCATGCCAACAATCGGATAACTTTACCACTATAACTCAAGCCACTACATCATCCTTCTGTCCTGTTCCCAGGTTTTCTGGAGTTGGCTCTATAATATTTATTTTTCTTCCATACACCCCTATCATTCGTCATCGAATCGTCCAACCCCCGTTATTTAGACATGTCATTTATTATACAATCTATTCGATCTGTTTCTCCACCCATCCATGACATTAGCAACAGTGACCCCATAATTTAATTGGCAATATTTTCTTAATGAATTAAAAATATTTGATTTGATTTTATAAGTGGTTTGTATGGATATAAATTGAGTAAAAGTTCTTTCATTTTCAGGCGGAGGACGATGAGTATGGGGAGTTCGAGTCTAAGGGCGAAAGTCTTTTGAAGCTGGTGGAACCTGAGCTAGAGAGTCTTGGAGAGAAACTGGATTGCCGCATTGAAGGATCACGCGCTGCTTAGCTTGCCGCCAGGTTAGTAATGATGATACATACATACATACAATGTGGTGCCGAGATTATTAATTAAGTTAGAATTTCCATTGGTCGCTTTCATACGTTTCCGCGACATATGCTTTGCTATTTTCTGTCCCTAAGGCCTATTTACTCCTCTGCTGGTGGGTTTGCGGGCGGAAAGATCCTCGAATCCCTAGAGGAGGTCTATGTATAGCTGTGGACGTCTATTGGCTGAAATGATTATGATGATGGTGATTTGGGCATAAAACAAGTAGACACAGAAGAACAGCTTAAGCTGACCTTGATCGATAAGTTCGTTTTAGTAATACTCATAGTATTATATCATGTCGTATTTCTTTCATACATCTATCTCTGTCATTCTGCCGGAACTAGCTGGGATAACTGTAACCGCGCATGTGTGTCCGTAGCATGTTTCAAACGCAACGTAGGTATTGTCCTATGTTGTCCAAAGTAGGCAGGTACATTATTATTTTGTGGTTTTGGAGTCCATTATTGTAACTATGTACTCGTGAAGCTCATCCGGCGGACATACGGCGAAATACACTCGAATACGCTCTTTTACATCTATTCTATAATGCATTGAATAAGGACATTAAGACAAAAAAATATTACCATTTTTGTACGCTTTTCGAATACAGAAAAAAAAATAGTTTTCATTAAATGTGTTTTTGTTGATTTTTTAAATATTAATTAATATGCCGGAAGTGATGTATTGTGATGTCAGTACAATATGTAAAAAAAAATGTTCTGGCGACTATACCCAAAACTGGAATTCAAGACCAAAAAATCTACTACAATGTTGCCACTGCAATAAATGATCGTACAAAAATGATCGTACAATAGTATATACCTATTTCTTAAAAACATACGCCGACATAATTTGTTTATTGGTAATTTTAATTCTATAATATAAAGAAGTAATTTTATTGACTTACATTATAATTACATAAATACAAGACACTTTAATAAAAACTTAATCACCCGTAATGTTTGGTAGAAAAGCTGGTATTGAGCTTGTGTCACTTCAGGTGTGTGTTTATAACATTTGGTACAACATTTGAACTTACATGTTGTTGTTTCGTGCAGTGGCACCTCACTGCACGAGGGATTATTAATATAGGAATCTTTGAATTTTAATCGTATTGAACAATGCTATTGTGTGTTGAGTGAGTTGTCACGTGAACCACTTGCTAAGACCTAAGAGAGTCTTAAAACCTGCAATTTCGTTAAGAGTAGTCTCGGCAGAATCCGTAGGTCGATAACGCGCCCGTTTTATTGAGTGACTGAGACTTTGAACTGACTTCGACTGTTTGTCAAAATATCACTGGACCTTTTTCCTTACGACTTATTTCGCCTAATAACTCCTTAAATCTAAAACATGTACAAAACTGGACGAATTAATTACTGGAGTGGTGGAAAACTTTAGTCTACAAGTGACCGACTCAGATTCCGTAGTCCTCTGACTACGGAATCTGAGTCGGACATTTGTGATGGTGAAGATGAAGTACATCTTCATTAAGTTTCTATTTTTTGAGAAAATCCTTATCATGAATTGTGCCAGCCTATACTAATAAAATAAGCATATAACAAAGAGGTTGAAAAACCTGAAAACTTGATTTAACAATGGCATAAGTAACATTGATAGATTTCACACTGACGTCTCTGTCGTAGTTTTTTTGGTCTTGAATTCCAGTTTCGAGTAATGACTCGGCATGACAAATTAATAAGGCTTTTGAAAAAAAAAATGTACAAATCATGTGACATCATCATGTCACAGGAGGATTTGTACATTTTTTTTATCCATAAATATGTGTTTAAAAATTCTGAAATAATTTTTCTTAAATTTCTATGAGTGTAATCTAGAAATAGTATTCTTCATTTCGGAAAATGTTTTTTTGTCGTATTGTCTATTCGCTAGATTCAGGCCGCATTCAGCCGACCAATCCCGAAGATATTTAGGGAGGTCTGTGTTGATGACGATGATGATTTGTTTTATAGAGTTCGCGTCGCAGCTGCCTCACGGCGGCGGAGCGTTCTACAGCGCAGAGACCGCGGAAGCGTCGCGGATACACTACGCGCGCGCCTGGCCCGCCCTACTGCTGGCCGCCGCCCTGCGCTACAACAGGCACGTGCGGGAGCGTGCGCCCGACCAGACCTGCGGTGAGTCCTTAGCCACAGCAGCGTCGCGGATACACTACGCGCGCGCCTGGCCCGCCCTACTGCTGGCCGCCGCCCTGCGCTACAACAGGCACGTGCGGGAGCGTGCGCCCGACCAGACCTGCGGTGAGTCCTTAGCCACAGCAGCGTCGCGGATACACTACGCGCGCGCCTGGCCCGCCCTACTGCTGGCCGCCGCCCTGCGCTACAACAGGCACGTGCGGGAGCGTGCGCCCGACCAGACCTGCGGTGAGTCCTTAGCCACAGCAGCGTCGCGGATACACTACGCGCGCGCCTGGCCCGCCCTACTGCTGGCCGCCGCCCTGCGCTACAACAGGCACGTGCGGGAGCGTGCGCCCGACCAGACCTGCGGTGAGTCCTTAGCCACAGCAGCGTCGCGGATACACTACGCGCGCGCCTGGCCCGCCCTACTGCTGGCCGCCGCCCTGCGCTACAACAGGCACGTGCGGGAGCGTGCGCCCGACCAGACCATGCGGTGAGTCCTTAGCCACAGCAGCGTCGCGGATACACTACGCGCGCGCCTGGCCCGCCCTACTGCTGGCCGCCGCCCTGCGCTACAACAGGCACGTGCGGGAGCGTGCGCCCGACCAGACCAGCGGTGAGTCCTTAGCCACAGCAGCGTCGCGGATACACTACGCGCGCGCCTGGCCCGCCCTACTGCTGGCCGCCGCCCTGCGCTACAACAGGCACGTGCGGGAGCGTGCGCCCGACCAGACCATGCGGTGAGTCCTTAGCCACAGCAGCGTACGCGGATACACTACGCGCGCGCCTGGCCCGCCCTACTGCTGGCCGCCGCCCTGCGCTACAACAGGCACGTGCGGGAGCGTGCGCCCGACCAGACCATGCGGTGAGTCCTTAGCCACAGCAGCGTCGCGGATACACTACGCGCGCGCCTGGCCCGCCCTACTGCTGGCCGCCGCCCTGCGCTACAACAGGCACGTGCGGGAGCGTGCGCCCGACCAGACCAGCGGTGAGTCCTTAGCCACAGCAGCGTCGCGGATACACTACGCGCGCGCCTGGCCCGCCCTACTGCTGGCCGCCGCCCTGCGCTACAACAGGCACGTGCGGGAGCGTGCGCCCGACCAGACCAGCGGTGAGTCCTCAGCCACAGCAGCGTCGCGGATACACTACGCGCGCGCCTGGCCCGCCCTACTGCTGGCCGCCGCCCTGCGCTACAACAGGCACGTGCGGGAGCGTGCGCCCGACCAGACCAGCGGTGAGTCCTTCAGCCACAGCAGCGTCGCGGATACACTACGCGCGCGCCTGGCCCGCCCTACTGCTGGCCGCCGCCCTGCGCTACAACAGGCACGTGCGGGAGCGTGCGCCCGACCAGACCAGCGGTGAGTCCTCAGCCACAGCAGCGTCGCGGATACACTACGCGCGCGCCTGGCCCGCCCTACTGCTGGCCGCCGCCCTGCGCTACAACAGGCACGTGCGGGAGCGTGCGCCCGACCAGACCAGCGGTGAGTCCTCAGCCACAGCAGCGTCGCGGATACACTACGCGCGCGCCTGGCCCGCCCTACTGCTGGCCGCCGCCCTGCGCTACAACAGGCACGTGCGGGAGCGTGCGCCCGACCAGACCAGCGGTGAGTCCTTAGCCACAGCAGCGTCGCGTACGGCTGTGTCTCTACAGTGCGGAGACGGCAGAAGCATTGCGGATAAACTACGCGCGGATCTGGTCCGCATGTGCTTGGAACACAAACAGGAATTAACGCTAGGATAAATGAAAGAATGATAACTTTATTTGGCACAATACAGAACAAGGAAACATAATAAGACATTAGATAACGATGATGCATGACTATAATTATAAAAGTTGAACAAATGATTAGCAACCATTTTGTCTTCGTGAATTAATGAAAAAAAAACTCGTTATTTGCAGAAAGTACAGACAACAACGTAGACAACAGGCCGACAAAGACTGAAAATGGAAACTTTGAATTTTTCGAGCCAATCGACGAGAGATTCCATTTACTATTCGGTAAGCAAATCATTCAAAATACTACTGTAGTCACTCCGCCAGACAAAGGTCATAACGTCCCGCATTCGTTGCTAAAGTAACGACACATTTCTGTAAATGACAGCTGTCACGCATAGTGTACTCCTACTTTTTGACAGTTCAATTACGTCATAGGCTTGTAGGCAGTGTCACTTTGTTGTGTGGCAGCGTTTTCTTGTGCTATTTAAACAGTGTCTTAACCGATTTTTGAATCACTTAGAAGAGACATACGCGCTTGTGCTTCTACTCCAAATTACCTTATAATTACACCTTCTCCCCCTACCCCGAGGGCTCTATACCCAAAAACCCAGTATGAAGAGCTTAGCGATATTCCCTCCAAAGTTGCCTTTTTTATTAGAACTCCCACAAGTTTGTCCCTAGCCTAATCCCAAAGCTCCCATCCTAAGTGAAAATCCTCCCTTAAATATACTCCTAACATAACATATATAAGAACAACCCCCAATCTATTAACAAAGACCTGGGTGACTATGCCCGGCATTAATAAAAAAAAACAGAGTGTCTTAGTTGTTGCTTTTAAAAAGGAAAAATTATTTCAAATAAGTAACTATTTCGTGTGCCCATACAAATAGATAACTTAGTAATATCAGAAGTATTTAGAAATTACTAAAATAGCCTATTGCGTACCCCAAAGTGCCCAACAAGTGACTTACTTTCAGTCCCGGCCTTTCCATAATCTGATTGGTACCTAGTTTTTTAGATTTTCGCGTTGCATTATAACTACAATGTATCAATACGGGGTTTACAATGTATCAAGAAGTATAAGACTTTCAATCGGGAGGATGGATTTAAATTATCATCGACATGGAATCCAGTAATTAACAAGTGCAAACCCCGTGTTAGGCCGTTACTAACGCAAACAAACACCGATACTGTTAGTGTAGTGTGTCGGAGTAGCTTCACTGACGATTCATCAAGTGGCGAATTAATATCAAAAAATGTGAGGGTGTCCGAAGATTCACAGCCCGGCCCCAGCAGACGACGCCGTGCTCCGCCAGTCCGCTCGTGACCACGGCAAATGTAACGTAGCCGAAACGTCGAAACGTCGAGCCAAATATGTCAGTGCACATAATAAATATCGCGTTAAACCCCGTATTGATACATTGTAGTGATTGGTACCTATGTCTACACTGCAATTACTTAAAAACTTCAAATTTAATTTTAGGTATATGCATGGAGGCGCTATGTGCGCAGAGGGATATGAGTACGGAGAACACGATCACTGTTCTCCTTTCATTAGTTACGTTATTAGATGCCCCTGAGAACAGAGCGAGGCTACTCAAGGACAGGTGAGTCTGCTGAACCTATATTTTATTTAAGTACTAAAACTATGTATTGAATTTGTACCCCCTTATTACAAATCGCGAACTAAGGATAGTCCCGGAACAAAATTCGTGCCAGCTCCATTGAACAATGCGTGTTAGAACGAGATGACATGAGCTTAAGTACGGTAATAATGTTAAATCGCGATTTATAATAAGGTGGTGGTAAAACTCTGCTAAGTGTGTAAATATCGGATAGGGTGCGTAATTTTGATATACGCTCCAAGACTGGAATCACAGATGTCGATGCAAAATTATAACGGGATACGGCGAGGCATGTGGAGCAGAGAGGAAGATAGACAAAAAATGGGGGTAAGCCTTTTCCCAACAGTGGCATCTACAGGCTAATTAAAAGAAAAGATGTAAGCCCTTCAAGGGGCGACAATTACGCTTCTGTCTACATTTTTTTTTCTATGTGATAGGTGGCAGACGAGCAGACGGATCGCGTGATGGTAAGCGATGCCGCCGCCCGCGATAGACATCCGTGAGTGGAGTCACAAATGCGCTGCCAAACTTTAAACCCCCATTTCCCCACGGTTTGGGCCTCCGGTACCCTCACTCAGGGAAACAGCACAGTGCTGTTTCACGCTAGTTTTCTGTGAGGCTGTGGTATCACACCGGTCGAGTCGGCCCATTCATGCCTGTGCCGTATCTGTAGGAATGGGTTATCGCGTTGATAGTATCTACAGCCACCTATTTATCAATGTTCTCCAGTGTATACTCCAAACTGGAATTTAAGGCCAAAAAAACTACGATATATATGTCACTTGCTATTGGTTAATGAAGAGTTACTTCGGTTTCCCTAAGATTTCATCATCAGATGCTGACATGGTGACATTCTTACAAACAAAAAAATATTTAGCAAATTTTCTACGCACAGTTTTAGATGCTTATTACATTTTAAATAGAATAAACAGCTAACACTGTATAGATATACTTACTTTATTGCACAAAATAGATAACTTTAAAAAATAAACATTACAGAAACATGGACTAATCTCGAGAAACAACTCGAGATTAGTCAAATACCCTATTAACTAGTATTTATGTTATATATCAATTGTATTTTACAGAGCGTTAGCCATAGAATTGTGCCAAATAATCCACCGGGCGGGTCTGACTCAGGAGAGCATCGAAGCCTTGCTGCTGGCGGCCGACGTGCTCAAACTCATCATAGATGGCGCTCGGGAGCAGCTGCATGCTAACATGCAGGCCAAGATTAAGGGTGAGAATTAAAACTAGTCATGTATTCTATACTCTGTTTTTTTTTTGTGGTATATAGACCGACCAAAGTCAAAAGGCACTTCAGTGAAATTGACAGGGGGGCGACAATGTTGCAATAAATTTACCAGTTATATAAAAATATTTTAAGTTTGTAATTATTAGGATACATTGAGGAAGACATTTTAACTGTTACGGAATTACGATATCCACTAAATAGTATCTATTCTATATAATTTGTTTCATTTAAAACGGAACATCTTCTCTGTATGGAATGGATCTGAATGTAATGTATGGATCATGAAATGATTTTTTCAGCATATTTGTTGATGTAACTTTCTGAAAAAGAATTTTGTAAATAATTATACCATCATCATCATCATTACAGCTAATAGACGCCCACTGCTAGACATTGTTTATTTATTATACATTTAGACTTTTTTAAATTCATGAATGATTTATAAAATTACATTAAAAAGGTTTCGTTAAAGTATCAGGTCCTTTAAGTAGAAATATTTGGAGGAAAGTCTGGCTACACTGGTGACATTCGGTGATATTTTTAGTATGTTTTTCATTAGTTCCCACCTTTGTGCCAAATGATCGTGATCGGACTATAAACTGATAGATGTCAAGTTCTCAACTGTGAACCATCTTTGAGGTGCAAGTTGTGAAAATGTATGGAAACGTCACATTTGCGCCTAACAGTTTAGTCCACATAATTAGCGAAGGTCAGACGGCAGTTGCTACATTGTTATTACTAGACTGCCCGGCGTACCCCAGGCTTCAAACTGACAACTTTAGACGTAACCAGGAAAAAATACCGATTAATTTGTTTCTCAAACAAAAAATACACACCAACTTTTTCACTTATCCTAAACATTATTTACAGAACTAGCTCCCAACGAGACTACAGACGGCGCGATTCCCCAATCGGTACTAGAAGTGGTCCATACCCTGGGAGAAGGGGGACCCACCGGGGACCTTCCGCCCGGAAAATCGCTCGTCTTTGCAGCTTTAGAACTATGCGTGTGTCTTCTGGTGCGAAGACTGCCAGCCCTGAGTCCGTTGAAGCAAGGGGGCACCGTGGGGGTCATAGGGGTCCCGAGGGGCCTCGGCGTGCACGGAGACACGTTGCTGGTGAAGAGTTTGGCCGCTATGGCCGAGTTGCCAACTTTGACTAGTCCACAAGGTAAGTGCGACAGATACATAATACTCTTTAGTCAAATAGGTAGAACTATGCGTGTGTCTACTGGTGCGAACTGATAGCCCTGAGTCTTGATAAGCAAGGTTGCACTGTGGGCGTCATAGGAGTCCCCAGGGGCCTCGGCGTTGCTGGTGAAGAGCTTAGCCTCTATGGCCGAGTGGCGAGAGAGTGTGGTAGATAGATATGATTACATATTTATGCAGCTTAGTTAATTATGATATTTCAAGCTTGAAACTTTTGAATGTTTGATAGGTAGCAGACGGATCACCTGATGGAAGTGAATGCCCCCGCCTATAGACACCCGCAACACCATTGGAGTCAACAAGTACGCTGCCAAACTTAACTCCCCTTCCCTCCGATTGGGCCTCAGCTCCGCTGCCCTCATTTACCTGGCGAAACACAGTGCAAGCCCTGCATCATACCGGTCTTCTGTGAGGCCGTGGTATCGAGTCAGCCCGAAGTTTGGCGTTTGTTTGAAACCAAGCGCACACGTAAAGTGACTTCACTAATTCTGCAGTGGTTAAAGTTTCCCACTTTATAGCAAATTTACTTTTTGCCACAGGAGCCCTCTCCGTTTTACCCACCATCCTGTACCTAGCCACGGAGATCCTGAAGGAATGCAAGGGCGACGGCGTGGTGAGCGAAGCGGGGATACTGCTGCTGCAGGAAGCCAGCTCGTGCAAGGCGGCGCGCTTGCACGCGGACACGCGGGACCAGCACGCCTTGCTGTTGCAGACTACGCTGGCTAAGCTGGTGGAGAGAGTTAAGAGCGGTGAGTTACTCAAGGGTCCAGCGAACAACGTATTTCCCATACAAACGTAATACCAAAATATTTTGCAATTTGAGGATATATCGACATTTCATTGCTGTTACTCGGATTTAGTCACTAAAAATGTATGCGATTACATTTCATAAAGTTTCCGACGTTAACTACCTATGTTCTGCCTATTTTATGGTAAAAACTCAATTATTCATTATGAAAATTTAACAGAGCCACAGCTTGTATTGTCTAGTTACACAATGTCTCACAAAAAAATCAAAATATAATCAAGTTTCATTCATCATTTTTGGTATTCGCAAATGCTCACAAACTTCTTACTAATTTCAAACAGCCATCTTGCTGTTTCTACTCGCATAGAAGGTTCTCGGTTGGCGCGAGAGATAGCGAGATGTCCGAGGAACGGCGAAGCTTGCCTGGAATTGAATTTGAACTGACCACCGCAGGTCTCTAAAATTCCTACTCATCATTTTCGCGCGTAAAAATTATACTAGATGGCGTACTGTTGGACTGAGGTCCAACTTTAACAGCATTCATGGTTTGATTCGTCTTATTGATATTTCACATATCCCGTTCAAAAATAACCAATCACCTTGTAAATGGACCTCAGTTTAAGTACGCGATCAAGCGGATATTTCTCACGCGGTAGTCCCCATTTTTAACGCTAAAATGCAATATCAAGTAATCCTTTACAATAAAATATAAAAATAAGGAAAAAATCATGCAAAGAAATTTTCATACGGTTAACAATGAAACGCATTCTGAGTAGGATTAAAATTATAATAGCGACAAATTAATTAACAAATATCAGTACTCGCGAAAATCTACAATTAATCTGACAGCTCGATTGATAGACGTCACTAGGAATGGGGTATCGACTAGTGATGTCTAGCCATCCGATTTTTATTATTTCGGCTAACAATACGATGCGCCAGACAGCTTAATTATAATGGCTAATATGTAGCTTGATTAGAATGACAGCCATTGGTTTTACAGAAAAATGATCTTTCAAGTCGATAGTAATAAAATGCACTAATTCACGGTCTTTGCATACATTTTCTGGAGATGACTGAGTCAGCGAATTCAATCATTGATGTTAATGATGTTTGCTCCCTCACTTGGCAGGAAAAAATATAAGTTCAACTACCGATTCATCATCATCATTTCAGCCAAAAAACGTCCACTGCTGGACATAGGCCTCCTCCCCCAATGATCTACACACAGATCGGTCCTGTCCGCCCGCATCCCAGAGATTTCCGCGACCTTCGTCAGATCGTCGGTCCACCTTGTGGGGGGCCTGTCACTGCTTTGGCCTACTATACGCGGCCTCCACTCGAGGATCTATCTGCCTCATTACCGATTACCATACCATTCTACCAAAACTACCGATCAATTATCGTAAAATGAATGTTTACAGATGAGGCAGACCAGCGCATCGACCCGGTGGTAGGCGCGCGTGCCATGGCTGTACTGCTGAGCCGCGCTGCGCCTGCGCCGCCGCTGCACTACCCGTGCATCAACCACTTCCGCCAGTGCTTAGACACGCCCGACAACGAGGTATGACACTACGAGCGGTTCACATTGGGAGCTGCTTACACATCATGCTCATCATTTCAGTCAATAGGCTCGTGCTAGGACATAGGCTTCCCAAAAGGTTATCCAAGGAATTCCAGTAATCTACCAGTCAGTCTACCTTGTATGGGGACATTAAAAACCAGTTTCATATTTATGATGGCGTGATGGACTAAGGTTCATCTACATTTTATAACGTAATATGTGAATTTGACGAACAAGACAATGAAAGATGTTGAAGTTGGACCTCAGTCCAACAGTACGCCATCTAGCGGATATTTCAGAAAGGTAGAGAGTGGGAGAGATACAGACAGATAGAGATAGGGAAGGACTCCCTCCCTATCTCTATTTCCCTCCAGGGAGAGAGCGAGTAAGAGAGAGAGAGAGAGTAGGGGGAGAACAAGAAAGAGGTAGAGAGAGTATGAAAAAGACTATGTACTCAAAATATTTTTTAATTTTACAGAAAAATAGTCCATTTGCTTCCATAGTGCATATAATAAAGACTACTTGCTAGGTAGACTATGTCTTACGGAGACATATTAAAGTCAGTCCAAATTAATGTATTGCTTATTGACCCGTTTGGATCAGTGGTAGTGAACGCTGCCTCTGGTGCAAGGGTTGCAGGCTAGATCTCCACACAGTACAAACATTTGTATGCATGAACATGTCTGTTTTTATTGTTCTGGGTGTTTTCTATGTATTTTAAGTATGTATTTACAAAATAAAAGTATTATATGGATATATTTGTAATTCTGCTGATGGTTCTGATATCCGTAACACAGGCTTGAGCTACCTATCTCGGATTCGGAACAGATCAATGTATGTGATGTTGTGAAATATTGATTTATTATTATTTATTATTGTGAAGGTGTTCGCATCGTGCGTGTCGGTGCTCCGGGTAGTCTGGTCGGGCTCCAGCGGCAGCGAGCCCGCGGGCTGGTGGGCGCGCGCGCTGGCCGCCCGGGTGGCCGCACGAGCCGCTGCTG
Source organism: Marasmia exigua (assembly GCA_019059595.1). Lineage (NCBI taxonomy): Eukaryota > Metazoa > Arthropoda > Insecta > Lepidoptera > Crambidae > Marasmia > Marasmia exigua. The sequence goes on along the minus strand of JADPWL010003298.1, from coordinate 32,000 downwards.
CCAGGAGGCCTACCGACATGGCCCACACTAGGGCTGCTATAGCTGCTGTCACTGCGCTGGACGAGCTGGTGGCATCTGCACCTGAGGATTCACGTAAGTTTCTGTACAATTGCAACGACAGGTCTGGGCTAACTCCAACAGCGATCAGTCTGCTGGAAAGTGAACCAGTGGCAACGATCGCTGCCGCAGCGAAGCTTACCTCCACTGCGCATACAAGCACTGCTATAGCTGCTGTCACTGCGCTGGACGAGCTGGTGGCATCTGCGCCTGAGGATTCTCGTAAGTTTCTGTACAATTGCAACGACAGGTCTGGGCTAACTCCAACGGCGGTGAGTCTGCTGGAAAGTGAACCAGTGGCAACGATCGCTGCCGCAGCGAAGCTAACCTCCACGGCGCATACAAGCACTGCTATAGCTGCTGTCACTGCGCTGGATGAGCTGGTGGCATCTGCGCCTGAGGATTCTCGTAAGTTTGTGTAATTGCAACGACAGGTCTGGGCTAACTCCAACGGCGGTGAGTCTGCTGGAAAGTGAACCAGTGGCAACGATCGCTGCCGCAGCGAAGCTAACCTCCACGGCGTATACAAGCACTGCTATAGCTGCTGTCACTGCGTTGGATGAGCTGGTGGCTGCTGCGCCTGAGGATTCTCGTAAGTTTCTGTTGAATTGCAACGACAGGTCTGGGCTAACTCCAACAGCGATCAGTCTGCTGGAAAGTGAACCAGTGGCAACGATCGCTGCCGCAGCGAAGCTAACCTCCACGGCGCATACAAGCACTGCTATAGCTGCTGTCACTGCGCTGGACGAGCTGGTGGCATCTGCGCCTGAGGATTCTCGTAAGTTTCTGCACAATTGCAACGACAGGTCTGGGCTAACTCCAACGGTGGTGAGTCTGCTGGAAAGTGAACCAGTGGCAACGATCGCTGCCGCAGCGAAGCCTACATACATGGCGCATACAAGCACTGCTATAGCTGCTGTCACTGCGCTGGATGAGCTGGTGGCATCTGCGCCTGAGGATTCTCGTAAGTTTCTGTACAATTGCAACGACAGGTCTAACTCCAACGGCGGTGAGTCTGCTGGAAAGTGAACCAGTGGCAACGATCGCTGCCGCAGCGAAGCTTACCTCCACTGCGCATACAAGCACTGCTATAGCTGCTGTCACTGCGCTGGATGAGCTGGTGGCATCTGCGCCTGAGGATTCTCGTAAGTTTCTGTACAATTGCAACGACAGGTCTGGGCTAACTCCAACGGCGCTGAGTCTGCTGGAAAGTGAACCAGTGGCAACGATCGCTGCCGCAGCGAAGCTAACCTCCACGGCGCATACAAGCACTGCTATAGCTGCTGTCACTGCGTTGGACGAGCTGGTGGCATCTGCGCCTGAGGATTCTCGTAAGTTTCTGTACAATTGCAACGACAGGTCTGGACTAACTTCAATGGTGGTGAGTCTCCTGAAAAATGGAGCAGCGAAGCCTAACTAAATGTATACAAGCACTGCTATAGCTTCTGTTACTGCGCTGGATGAGCTGGTGGCGGCTGCACCAGAGAATTCTCGTGAGTATAGTCGGATAGGGAGCAGTCTGTTCTAGGGCCAATGGTAGCGACCCCTTCAGGCTGATGGCCACCAGGGTCGCCGCGAGAACCGCTGCTGCGAGGAAGCCTATCAACATGGCTTATTAGCCAGCCAAGGGCTGTTATAATTGCTGTTACTGCGCTGGATGAGCTGGTAGCTGCCACACCTGAAGACTTACGTAAATCATCATTATCTTCAAACTGTTACTGTCCATTCTTGAATATGTCCAAGAATGGAAAGTAACAGGCCTCTTTCAGCTATCTGCCATGTTACGCATGTGCCTTTCTCATCCAAACTTGTCCTCGCTCAATATCGTTCACCCATCTTTATATTCCTGCCACCCTGTGGTCTGTTATTTATATGTTATATGTCCAGCCCATTTTCTTTTCTCGCATGTCTATAGTTTAAATAGAAACTATACCATTGGTCTCAACCATCTATACAAATTAACTGTAAAATTATATGATTCCCATTTTTATGTCGCTACTACGATACACTCTTAAATTAATACCAAAATTGTGTTGTATGCTGCTTTACAGAGGATAGTCATAGAGGTAAGACGTTTCGTCTGATCTTTACAAAACTTAATTTATTTTTATTTCCTTAATTTTATTTGGAACACCAACAGCCTGATTTACATGATGTTACGGTTACAATTTTTTTATAACTAATAAACTATAAATAACTATTTATAGTTTATTAGTTATAAAAATACCTACACGCAACCTAATTTTAAGTATATCGATTTATTCTTAAGTAAATAATAAACTTATTTTTCATGAATCATATTATTATTTTTAACCTATAAGCAACTAGCAAATAGCCAATTCCTGTATTGTCTGTTAATTAGTAACACAAGTTTTATACCCTGATTTTTTTATAATATGGCTTTACCCGAAGATATGTCGCGAATGTCAAGTAACTTATTGCTCCTTATTACGACTCGCGATCTAAGGATAGCCCCGGAATAAAATTAGCGCCAGCCCCTTTTAACATTGCGTGTTAGAACGGGATGACAATAGATTTAGTACGGTAATAAGTTTCGATCGCGATTTATAATAAGGTGGATTGAGAATAAATGGGTAGTCAGCAGTCGAAGTCACAGTCTCAATAAAATGCCGGTGTTTTGCGTTTTATCGACCTGTGGATTCTGCCGATACCACTCTAAATACAAACGCGGGTTTTTAGACTATTAGGTCCAAGCAATTTGTCAGGTGACAACTCACTCGACAGACAATAGCAGTGTTAAAAACGTTACAATTCAACGATTTTTATTATTAGGATCACTACGCGGCACTTCAATGCATAAATAAGCACCAAATTAGATCACTAAAAACCACTAGAAACTACTCTAAAATCTTTGAATTCCATCAGCCCACGCGGGGTGTTTTAGTACTACTGCCAGAATCTACCCTGGTTTTTAACTATGAGGACTAAATTTACAGATGCAAATGTCAAGTTTCAATATTTTGTATCTGTAAAATGGAATCTGTCAGTAAAATCAGCATAGTTAAACATCTGAGGGATTCGGTGGGTAGAGCTAAAACAAGCCGTGTGGGCTGATGCAATTTATAGGTTTTAAATTAGTGTCTTGTCGTTTTTAGTGTGCAAATTTAGTGTTTATTTGTGCAGTGAAGTGCCGCAAAGTGATCCTAATAATAAGAATCTTTGGATTGTATCGTTTTTAAGACTGTTATTGTGTGTCGAGTGACTTGTCTCGTGACAACTTGCTTGGACCTAATAGTGTTAAAACTCGCGATTGCTTTTAGAATGACATCCGCTGAATCCGTAGGTCGATAAAACGTAAAACATCGGCGTTTTATTGAGTGACTGTGACTTTGACTGACTTCGACTGTTGACTACCAAATTGACTTGACATTGGCGAATTATCTTCGGGTAGAGCCATATAAAAAGATATATTGGAGTTTAAGGTCAATGAATGAACTAATTTTCATTGTACTTACTTAAAAATAATTTATCCGCCAGGCATCCAGCTGCTGTGGGTGCTGGTGCCCATCGTGATGTCGTACCTGCGCGTGGGCGGCGCAGACGCGGCGGCGCGCGCGTTGCACGACTTCGCGCTGCAATGGCTCACGCGCATCGGGCCCAAGTACCCGCAGGTAGATCTATAATAACTTATCCCAATGGACGATACGACAAAAAATATTAGCATTTGTATATGTACGCTTATCCTTTTTTTCTTTTTTTATGACGACCCATTTGGATCAGTGGTAGTGAATACTGCCTCTGGTGCAAGGGTTGCGGGTTCGATCCCCGCACAGTACAAACATTTGTGTGCATGAACACGTCTGTTTGTATTGGTCTGATTGTTTTCTATATAGTACTAGTGGCTTCCAGCGTACTTCGTTCCGCCTACTTTTTTTTTTATTTCTAACCTTTTAGACCTTCCCTGGACTACGACAAACATTTTACAACTAAAATCAGGTCAATCGGTCCAGCCGTTCTAAGGTTTTAATCAGACTAACGAACATCAATTAATTTTTATTTATATAGATAATTATGTATTTACAAGAGCAAAGTATTAAATCTATATATTTTTGATTCCGCTGTTGGTTCTGATACCGTAACACAGGTGCTCGAGCTACCTATCTCGGAGTCAGATCAATGTATGTGATGTTGTGAAATATTTATTTATTAATATTTATTTTAGAATAAAGAAAGAGAAAAAGGATGACCCATATTTTTAATTATCATTAAGTGTGACTTTTAATTAAAGTATTTACTTTTTAAATTATTAATTAATATGCCGGAAGTGACGTAGTCCTGAGGCTCAACGTATTGTGACGTGCTATATATCCAATAAAAAAAGTTTGGATGACTAAGTTACTTACTGTAACTGTATATTTTGTCTTGTCGTTAAATTTTATGATCAGAGATTTAACTTTTTTTTTTAAAACAACGTGACCAAAACGTTATTTATTTGTCATGCCGAGTGGTGGACGTCACAGGAGGAATTTACATTTTAATATTCACTATAAATAATTCTGAAATTATTTTTATTCAATTTCTATTTAGATACCTGATAGCATTTTTCATTTCGGAAAATGATTTTTGTTGTATTGTCCATTGCAAATCATCTTTATCGCAATAATATTAGCCGTAGTTGTAGTTTTCATTTGAACTCGATATATTCTCCGTTCAAAATCAAACATGATAAATCCTCAGGATTCAGTATTTGGTATGACTGGTAGACTAGTATAGTCTGTAAAATATAGCTTGATTAAAATGACAGCAAATTCATGTCACAGAAAAAGGAACTTTATGGCAATAGTAATATATGGAATAAAACTTAACCATATCTTAAAAAATAAAGAAAGAAAGAAGAAAGAAAGACAAAAAATATTATTTTGGATATCACAACACTAGTACATTGATACAGAAAAAAAAAAGAAAACAAAACAAAGGAAAAACAAAATAATAAGTACAAATAACCAGGCAGTGCATATAATATATTGTGTGTTGTGACCTCCAACATAAATGGCCCCCACTCAGCCTATGTCATGACCCTGAAAAAGGTCATGACGCTGATAAAGGTCAATTGACGTTTGTCATTCTAATCAACCTATACTTCATTTACTCACTAAACAATTTTTACATTATGGCAGACAAACGAGCAGACGGCTCACCTGATGGTAAGTGAATTACCGCCGTCCATGGATATCAGCAACACACGGGGCTACCCAGAGCGTTCCCGGCTCTTAAATGAAGCGACTACCATCTGATCTTCGTAACCCTTTGACCAAGGACGGATTACATGACCAGAATCATATCTTTATCTAATTAAAGTATTTCTAATAGTTTTGTCTAACAAATATACTGGGGATTTTGTTCGGCAAATTGATATTTTGATTTATCATGTGCTAAAATAATCAATCGCTTTAAAACAGTCATATATCTTATATTTTTGACACGCGATAATCCCCATTCTAAAATTTTCTTGTAATAAAATGTATTATCAATGAAACTCATTTTTAGTAAAAGATATTCCCGGACTTTCATACATTTTTGGTCCAAGCATTCCGTCGGCCAAAAACAAATCTGCTGTATTCTGTTAGGACTTGTCCCCCTCATGTTCAAATAATAAATATTTCACAACATCATACATCAATACATCGATCTGACTCCGAGATAGGTAATAATAAAATAAAAACATACATACTTGTTGTGCGGGGAAAATCCAGGTTTTGGTGCGAAAAATAATTAAAAGGCAGCTTTTCCAAATTGGCGGTATAATGAAGTAATAAAAAAAAAGAAAGTACATAAAAAGACAAAGACATCAAATCCATTATGCCAAAGCAGAAAAATAAAAAAAATTAAATTAAACTTCTAATGCCGTATGGCATACAAAGAGGCTCCAACATGCCCCCGCGCGTTGAAAACTCCAGTTTTCAACAACAAGGTTACTGATCCGGAAGCACGCAGATCTTGCTGAATGATCTTCTTACGATGCCAGCTGCAGTCTTTACGTCTGCTACACGTGAGATTCCCTCAGGGCCAGGGTATAAAGCGATGATACGACCCAATCTCCATTTTAATGGGGGGAGATTTTCTTCTTTCAAGAGCACAAGAGCGTTGATTTTTAATGGGTCAGCATTGTGGAGCCATTTCACTCTTTGTTGGAGTTCCGATATGAATTCCTTGCTCCATCTTGACCAAAAATGCTGACGAAGTTGCTGTATTCGATGGAAGCGTGTTAGATGACTCGAAGCAACATCGCTATCGTATCTTCGTGTTGGCAAAGACGTGAGAGGACGGCCGATCAAAAAGTGTCCTGGTGTCAGGGGTGCGAAGTCGTCGGGATCTGTTGATAACGGAGTCAGAGGACGGGAATTCAGCACCGCCTCTATTTGGACCAGTGTACTGTAGAGTTCTTCATAAGTTAGGTTACAATTGCCCAATACTCTTTGCAAATGAAATTTCACAGATTTGACTCCAGCTTCCCAAAGACCACCGAAGTGAGGACTGTAGGCCGGTATAAAATGGAAGTTAATACTTTCTGAAGCTAATGTGCTGGATAACGAATTGCAATTGTCTTGTAAGAATTTACCTATGTCCTTGTATGCGCCTACGAAGGAAGTGCCATTGTCTGAGTAGAGATCAGTGGGTTTACCGCGACGCGCAACAAATCTTTGAAGAGCTAGTAAGTAAACATGACTTGTTAAATCACCCACTAGTTCTAAATGAATGGCTTTAGTTTTAAAACAAACAAATAGGCAAATGTATGTTTTAACTATGCGACATCCGCGACCTTGTCTACTCGCGCACTGTATTGGTCCGGCATAGTCAACGCCTGCAACTTCAAAGGGGTGCCCAGGGGAAAGGCGCTGCTTTGGCAAATTACCCATCAAAGGAGCCACGATCTTTCCCGACATGCGACAGCATTTCATACATTGTCGATAGCAAGCTCGCGCTAAGTTGCGCCCTCCTATGGGCCAATATAAATCCCTAATTGAGTTTAGCAATAATTGTGGACCTGCGTGCATTAGTCTTAGGTGTTCATAGATAAATAATAATTTAGTTAATCGATGAGTGGACTGTATTAAAATAGGGTGCTTTTTCTCATAAGGGTAGTCGGAATTACCTAAGCGACCACCAACTCGCATAATATTTCTGTCATCTAAAAAGACATTAAATTTTAATAATGAACTCTTTTTAGGTAAGGGTTTATTTTTTAATAATAACTCATACTCAATAAATGATTCTCGTTGAGAAACTTTTATAAGCAACTCTAAAGCGCCTTGTAAGTCGTCGCTGGTAAGATGAGATTGAACAGGCTTATGTTGACATGCATTTATAAATCTCAAGAGATATGCAATAGAGCGTTGGAGCCTGTTAAATTTGGAAAACCGAGTAAAATCAATAAAATCGTGTAAAGGTTCAGTGTTTAAAGGAGCTATAAGCAAAACCTCATTCTTTACTTCGGGTAAAGATTCTGGCAATGCAGGTGCAGACGGCCATTTATCTTCCCCGTCTTTAAGAAATCCTGGCCCCAACCACCAATGATCTGATGTCAGAATGGAAGCCGCAGACATACCCCGAGATATTAGATCTGCCGGATTTTCATCTGTGGGAACATGGCGCCAAGAATCGTTACCCGTTCTTTCTACAATTTCTGAGACACGATTGCGTACGAAAGGCTGCAATTTACTGGGCAGCTTCTTAAGCCAACCCAAAACGATTGTAGAGTCTGTCCAGAAAATAGCCTTAGTTATCTGGAGTCTCAATGAACCGACAGCCTTTTCATATAAACGAGCGCCAACCAAAGCACCACAAAGTTCAAGCCTTGGAACTGTGGTAGGTTTAACAGGAGCTACCCGGCTTTTCGCCATAAGTAGATGGACAGAAACATTGCCATTTTCACCAACACTGCGAATGTATATGCATGCTCCATATGCGCGCTCTGAAGCGTCCGTGAAAACATGCAATTCTACAGTTTTATATGAATCACAAATAACCCATCGTGGGACTCGCAATTTATTTAAATGTGACAAGTCAGATATTAGATTAGTCCATTCTTTGGTTACTTTAGACGACAGTTCATCATCCCAAGATAACTTTTCTAACCACAGCTGTTGCATTAGCATTTTGAGGCGAATTACAACCGGAGATACAATTCCTAACACATCGTATATTTGTGCAATCACTGACAAGACTTCTCGTTTAGTTTTTTGACTTGATAATGCCCGAAAAGGAAAGCTGAGTTCATCGGAATCCGTATTCCAACATAAGCCTAATGTTTTGCAAGGCTCACCAGCACCAATATTTAAGTCAAGGGTCTGTGGCAAAGCATCAGGTATTAATGTAGGATTATTTGACTTCCACTTTCTCAGGGGCATTTGCGCAGAGGCTAATTGATCAGTGACAGCACAACGAATATGTAACGCCTCATTAAAGTCATCACTTCCGGTGAGGAGATCGTCCACATACATATCGTGTAGGATGACTTCACTGACTTTCCGGTCGTTACAATCCAAACCTAACTGCATGAGGCACCTAGTAGCAAGGTAAGGTGCACTGCAAGTTCCATAACTGACGCGATTTAAAACATAAGATTTAAGCGGTTCACTTGGATTGTCGCGCCACAAAATTTGCTGCAAATGACGATCATCAGGATGTACAGATATCTGTCTGTACATCTTCTCGATATCTGCGGCTATGACATATTTGTGTTGCCTGAACCGTATAAGGATTGAATGAATATCGTCTTGGACTGTTGGTCCAATCATCTGAATATCGTTCAATGATATGCCAGTAGAGCTGGGGCTACTAGCATTGAATACTACTCTCAATTTCGTAGTGGAGCTGCTTTCACGCATTACTCCATGATGTGGAATATAAAATGCGGAAGCACCAAGTTCATTGTTACCTACCTGACACTCAGACTTAGACATATGTCCTAGCGATTCATATTCCGCCATGAAATCCTTGTACATTTTATCAAGAGCGGGCTGCTTTTGATTTCTGCGCTCTAGTGACAATAAACAAGACTTAGCGCGATGAAATGAATCCCCTAGGACTTCTGGATTTTGTTTGAGAGGAAGGCGAACTGAAAAACGGCCATCCTCTAGTCGAGTAGTATTTGTTATGAAATGTTCTTCGCATAGCTTTTCTTCAGAAGAAAAATGAGATGACTTGCGGCTATCGATTTCTTCCAATAGCCAAAATTGAGTGAGTTGCCTTTGTAAATCATGAGAGTCATCATAACAACCCAGCTGACTGAAGTTGCATTTAATTTTATTGATTGAAGAACAATCATCTTTACCAATGTTGATGGGACCAGAGACGACCCAACCAAGTTTTGTTTCCGTAAGCATTGGTTTTCCTTCTCCAAGTTTAATTCTCTGAGCACCCAATAAATCCCAAAATAAATCAGCCCCTATGATGATATCAACTGGTGCAGGCTTGTGAAAGTTGGGATCGGCCAAATGAATATTTGCAGGAATTTTAAGATCAGAAATATTGACTTTATGAGAGGGCAAATTCTCGGTGATCGTTGGCAAAACAAAGCATTGCAGTTTGGTAGAAAAGTCACCATTGAGTGATGTAATAGGCACACGACACATTTTATTTATTTGTGAAACTACATTATTAACTCCATGTAAAGATTTATCTACGTTGTACGCGGGTAGGTTCAATCGTTGAAACAAGGTTTCAGTCATAAGACATGAAGTACTGCCCGTGTCAAGCACCGCGCGAGCGATGTGCTCGTGGTTGTGTTCGTCGAACAGTTTAATCATTGCGGTAGATAACAGTACTTCACCAGAGGGTTGCTTCACGCTGGCAGCTAGAGTAACATTACCATCCTCAGCAGGAGACAGGGGAGGAGGAGTGATACCAACCACTGGGCTTGCGGATAGAGGGACTGGTTTGTTTTTTAAATCGACATGAACCAGGGTATTATGCTTGCGGTGACAAATCTTACAGCCTACCCTTTTACAACGATTTGCGTAGTGATCACCTTTGAAACAATTAAAACATATTCTAAAAGATAGTAACAGTTGCAGTCTTTCATTATTTGACAATGCTAAAAATTGAGGGCAAACACTTAAATTGTGATGTAAGGTACACTTAGGGCAAGCTTGTGATTGCGTATTAGAACGAGTGATGCTTTCAACAGAAACCATAGTCTTCAGCTTTGACTGACCTTTTGTACTTGGAGAGTGATTATGAGAAGGACTAACACGGGACAGTTCTAACGTTTCATATAAATCAGCGCGCTGTCGCAAGAATGTGACAAACGAATCGAATTTAATAGGTTTATTTTTATCTAAACGCCCTTTATATTCTTCCCACTCGCGAAACGTTTTTGAATCCAACTTTTGCGTACTAATATGGATAATAAGTGTGTCCCATGATTCTACGGGTTCCCCTAACGATTTTAATGCACGCAGGTTCTTGTTAAGCTGGTCAATCATTCTCTTCAACGTTGAGGAAGATTCCTTTGTGATAGGTTCAATATTGAATAATGATGAAACGTGATTTTGGATCAATAAATGTTTATTGTCGAACCTATCACAAAGTAGCCTCCACGCAACGTTATAGTTTTTAGCCGAGAACTCTATAGATTGTATTACCAGAGCAGCAGACCCTTCCAAGGAAGCCCTCAGGTAGTGAAATTTATTCACGTCATCAATGTCAGAATTACTATGAATTAAACTTGAAAAGGTGTCGTGGAACTCCAGCCAGTTATCATAGCAACCACTAAATTTGGGCAGCTGGATAGTGGGCAATTTAACTAGTCTATTACTTACGGATTTACCAGAATTGTGACTGGAACCGCTGCCAAGGTCGTGCTGCGATTTGGCATAAACATTTAATAGTTCTTGAGCCCTAGCAATAATTGTATAATAACTCGACTCAAACTCTGATCGCTCTTTCAATCGCACTTCCACATCATCTGCTAGACATTCCAAGTCGATTTGAACTTGGTCAAATTTGTCATAAATTAACTCAAGCTTGCTAAGCCGCTTTTGCAATTCGTTTGCACAAAGCGGTGTAAGTAGTGGTTCGCCAAGGGACGTAACATAATTAATAAATAGCGATAACTGGCCTTTATAACTGCCCCTTTTCTTAATAAGTTCCTTCTCCTCGGTCATCTTTGGGAATGTGGAAATACGCCTGAAACCTGAATGCAATAAATAAGTACAATGTTATGAAACAATGTTTACATCCAATATTAACAAGAAAATTTCTAACTTTCTTGCAATTACTTTGACTAATGCTTAACTTATACTTAGTACAGAGACAGTTAGTTACCTTCTTTGGGAACTATAAAGTAATAACATCAATGTTAAAATCAGTAAGAACAGGATAAAACAATTATAATTAAGTTTAAATAAATTTGTGCTAAATGGTCGCGTAGCAACCGTGACCTACCAAGATACCTAACTAAACGCAAAGTTGCCGCAAACAAACGATGAAAATATCAACAAATAAGTGCAATATAGTTAGTTCTCGAATGCAACAAATAATTTTAACAAAGTTTTATCTATTAACTGACGAGATTTAACATAAAATAACAAAAACAATAATTACAACATGTATGTACTGACCTCCATATATAAGCATTTATGTACTACCTTTATTAGAGTATTGGGTGCAAATTATTAATTCCCCTACTTAATGCTGGTCCAAATAATCTTTCTTCAATTTATCCGGCGTAGTAAAGGGCCATGTGCGGGGAAAATCCAGGTTTTGGTGCGAAAAATAATTAAAAGGCAGCTTTTCCAAATTGGCGGTATAATGAAGTAATAAAAAAAAAGAAAGTACATAAAAAGACAAAGACATCAAATCCATTATGCCAAAGCAGAAAAATAAAAAAAATAAATTAAACTTCTAATGCCGTATGGCATACAAAGAGGCTCCAACACTTGTAATACATAGAAAACACCCAGACCAATACAACAGACACGATCAGGCATACAAATGTTTGTACTGCAATTGGTAGTGACCCTGCCTCTACGCCAAAGGTCGTGGGTTCGATCCCCACCCTGGACAAATATTCGTGCGATGAACACTTGTGTTTGTTCGGTGTCTGGGTGTAATATATGTATTTAAGTATATATTTGTGTTCTTCTGTTGTCTGATATCTGTAACACAAGTGCTTAAGCTACTTAGTACGGAATTAGGTCAACGTATGAGATGTTGTGAGAATTATTATTATTATTTTAAACCAAAGTTTTAGCTCAGTATCTAAAAAGGTACTGGTGTACTGAAATGCACGGGCCTAAGCCAAGTGTAATTCAGGGGGGTTAATGCCTGGCGTACAATTCGTTTGCGGATTTGATGGATTATGTGTATTCGGGGATTGTATGTCTGTCTGTAAGAACTTTCTGACTATCCGGCATGTATTCAAGATAACAGCTTTCTCCATTAAAACGTAAGTTGATTGAGGGAGAGATAACATGGCTATTGAGTTGTGAAGTTGGGTGGGGATAACTCCTGTAGTTGATAAAACCAGGGGAACTACTGAGACGCTTTTGGGTTTCCAGATTCTAGCTATTTCGTCTTTGAGGTCAATATATTTTGTAAGTTTTTTATTATTATTATTATTATTACTGTGCGGGGATCGAACCCGCAACCCTTGGACCAAAGGCAGCATTCACTACCACAGTTTCAAATGGGGTCAAATTACAGATGCTACTGTTGACGTGCGTAACGCCTAGGGATGCCTATTCAATCGTTTAATTTATTTATATCGTTAGAGGGGCAAAGTAAATAGGCATATTATTATTTACATAAGACATATATTTGGTAAGCAGACAATTGAACACCGAACAGACTGTCATACAGGATGTCTTCTTAAATCGAGTGTAGACTTTGTCTATGTAAACCCAAGAAGGTTTAACAGTTTATACACAGGATGTCTTCTTAAATCGAGTGTAGACTTTGTCTATGTAAACCCAAGAAGGTTTAACAGTTTATACACAGGATGTCTTCTTAAATCGAGTGTAGACTTTGTCTATGTAAACCCAAGAAGGTTTAACAGTTTATACACAGGATGTCTTCTTAAATCGAGTGTAGACTTTGTCTATGTAAACCCAAGAAGGTTTAACAGTTTATACACAGGATGTCTTCTTAAATCGAGTGTAGACTTTGTCTATGTAAACCCAAGAAGGTTTAACAGTTTATACACAGGATGTCTTCTTAAATCGAGTGTAGACTTTGTCTATGTAAACCCAAGAAGGTTTAACAGTTTATACACAGGATGTCTTCTTAAATCGAGTGTAGACTTTGTCTATGTAAACCCAAGAAGGTTTAACAGTTTATACACAGGATGTCTTCTTAAATCGAGTGTAGACTTTGTCTATGTAAACCCAAGAAGGTTTAACAGTTTATACACATGATGTCTTCTTAAATCGAGTGTAGACTTTGTCTATGTAAACCCAAGAAGGTTTAACAGTTTATACCAGTAACACTAAACACAATGCCTCTCCTCATTGCACCAGGAGTTCAAGAGCATGATGCAGCAGTCGTCGGAGCTGCGCGGCAAGCTGGAGGCGGCGGTGAAGGCGGCGCAGGCCTCGCGCGCGCGCCGCCCGCCGCCCGCGCCCGCGCCTGCGCCCGCGCGCCCCGCCATACAGCTCAAGACTGACTTCAGCGACTTTAGGTAACCTGCCTAGGCCACATCGACGACCTAAAGGTGGATTTATATTTATCTGACGTGTCGTGACGTGATGCGTCAGAACGGTATCGGTTTCATACATTTAGTATGGTAGCGTTCACACTAGTAATGCGTAATGTGTTGTGATGGCTTCTGTCGTGTCGTATCAGAAACGATCCCGGTTGCGTCAGAGCGGTGGGGCGGGGGACGACGACGTCATGCACGTCAGACAAATGTGCAAGCGCCAGTGTTGTGTTGGGACGCGTCAGAGTCCTCTGTTCCTGTTCACTTTTAAATATGGACGAATTAATTGAACTTGTTCGACAACATAATGTGATTTATGATACAAAATCAAAACAATATAAAGATCAGTTTATTAGGACAGCTGTTTGGGAGGAGATAGGAGTTGCCAATATCATAAATTGAGTATCTTCTTCATAATCTGAATCAAAATCGGATAACTCATGGGAGAACATTGAAAACGTGTTACCTTTCCTAGAGCTACAGCTGTACTGATTCAAAATATCGTCAGAAGGCGTCAGAACATGACATATAAATGTGAACACTAGCCATCACGTCACGACACGACACGTCACGACACGTCAGATAAATATAAATCCACCTTAATTCTATTGGAACGTATCTGAATGAATGAATGAATGAATGAAAACTTTATTTGGCACAATACAAAACAAGGAAACTTAATTAAAAACATAACCTAGACATAAATCATTAACAAAAAGTAGGACAACATTATCCCTGTATGCGCCAAAGAGGCGGCCGCTCAGCATTAGTCGGTGCTGATCCAAAAAACCAACCCCGACGCTGGTTTTCAGCGACTACCGTAACATTATTGCGCATCTGTTCCATATCTATGCAACAGTCGCTTGCATAAAATTTTGATTGAGATAGCAAAGAAGAAATAAATAATTGAACAGATGCGCAATATGGGGGCAGGCAGATTATACAAAACCCTTTGATTACCTAGTATCTCATTTTTTTACATTGGACTCCTGGAGCCAATGGCGTAGCACACATTGTCGGGGCCCCGTATAAAAGAAATGTTTCATCGTCATCGTTAGCCCATTTAAGTCCCTCCTTCCCTCGGCTGGGCCTCCCTCAATCAAATGAGGGGTAATTGCCATACTCACCACGCTTGGCAGACGGGTTGGCGAGGGTTTTGATATAAATGCAGAGTTTTCCTTCTCTGAGTGCTGATGATCATGCCAGCAGCTTTACCTTAGTCGCCTTTTACGACACCTCGGTAAGAGTGAGGGTGGCCTATTCTACTTTGCCGGGGACCACACGGCACCTTATATAGCCCTTATATATAGGGCTAAAGACTTTTCATGAAAGAAAAAAATATTGTGAAAAGAAATATTTATTTATCATAACATAATTTAACCAATTTACAAAAAAAAAAATTTGAAATTTAGAATTTTGTTATTTGTAAAATAAAATAAATTTGAATTTAGAAATTTTAATTTTTTTTTCCTGCATACTTTGGGGGCCCCGTATAATTGATACGACAAATAAGGCGGTAGCTACGCCCCTGCCTGGAGCCCATCTGCTCTTAGGGAACTTGCATAACCTAAAATTGGTCACAGATGGTCAATTTTTTCTTAAAACTGTAAAATTAAACAAACTCAAATAATTCTTCATTTGTATAGGCTTGTACAGTCAAAGAACCAAAAAGTTCGCCAGTTTTCAAACTGATTCGTTTGATATGCAATGAGCACTTATTACCTTTCGTAAATTTTTCAGAGTAATACCTGTTGCACAGAAAATTATGCTTAACTTTTAGATCAGAAAGTTCAGATTTGCTTGTAGCAACATTGTTTCCTTTTGATGTAATGAAAATTTAAAGAAGGTTGGGAGATCTTTTTAAAACGGTATGTTGGTATAACCGATTCTTGCCTTGCAAACGAAAATTTACCTTAAGGTGACGAACCTTTTTATTACTTGTTGATACATAAAATATACAAAAAAAAGTAAATAAACATAATGCGATTCTTCCACCGACTCGGAAAGTTATTTCTGGTCGAGAAGATCCGGCAAGAAACTCGCCAGTTACAACTTTCATACAATGTTGTGTCTTCATCATACCAAGCCATACAGTTTAATTGTAACACAAAATAAAATAATGGAAATAATGAAAGAAATATTATGAGGTAAACCGAATCAGACCAGTCCCCAAAGGTGGCACCTGTTTACAAGTATGACGTTCATTCAACCATATTAGAGGGAATGCAATGACCCGCCACTTAGCGCCATCACCTCAGAGACATTTGAATGAGCATGACTACTTAGGATCCCCTCATAGATCACAGAGTAGTAGTTACTTAATCCTATACTAAAAAACTGCAGGACGAGATGTAAGAATAGTAAGTGGTTAGCATCTTGTCAATTGTTGAATAATTAATAGAAATCAATTTGTATACCATAATAAATGCTGCAAAGCTAAGCATAGACTAACGCTTGGCCATTGTAATAGGCCATTTGACTTGTTTTGAAAAACCTCATGTCATTTATTGGTGTATAGGAACCCTAAAAATAATATATTTTTTAATTTGTTATGAATATTTCGTTTAAAAATCATTATAAAATATAAGGACTATTTAATCTATCACAATCGCTTCATTCAGCAATATGGCGTCGAATACTCCGAGTGACGTCAACCTTTTGTAAACAAGTAGGAAATTCCATAGCACACGATATATTTGATAGATGATTAGCGTCCCGCAAAGATAGAACACAATGGCGTCGAGTCTGCCACTTGTTTTGGTTAAAAAGGGCTGACGTCACAGTAAAGGAAGATAATCAAAACCGTTTATGGTCACGTGGTTCCAAGCACAAAACAAATTAATTTTAAGTTTTTTTGGTAAAATATTAAATAATTTTTATCCGGAATTACATGCTAAGACCAGCTAACGCTTGGCCACAATCACTCCTGATGGAAAGCGATAATGAAGTCTGGGACTGATTAAATGCCCGTCCACTCTTGCTTTAAACATTTTCAGATTATAATAATAAAAATATGGCAAACAGTTAGCCTCATATATACTTCATATTAATAGCCCGGCTGATCACAAACCGAAGAGCCAAAGTGACGCCAGTGTGTAGGAAATTTTTGTTGCCCTAAATGTAACGTAAAATTAGAGCGACGCCACAGTTTTAGGTAAAAACTGACCGTCTGTGACCACCATAAGAGAGCTTGTACACGCTTAGAAATGAAAGCTTTTACAAAAGAAAAATACAATAGCGTGACATGACACGTAAAAATATAATCAACCCACTTTTAGTTTGAATAACATAACGCTATTTGGCGTAGGCCCGGCGCCTTTTCTTAGCGTGTTCAAGTGGCCTAAGAATATATTTTATAAAGGTTTATG
The DNA here is from genome assembly GCA_019059595.1 of Marasmia exigua. Classification (NCBI taxonomy): domain Eukaryota; kingdom Metazoa; phylum Arthropoda; class Insecta; order Lepidoptera; family Crambidae; genus Marasmia; species Marasmia exigua. The sequence goes on along the minus strand of JADPWL010003298.1, from coordinate 14,915 downwards.
TTTCAACAATGTTGAGGAAAAATTCAAAGATTTTGCTTTTAGTTAAATAGATCTCGAATAGACATGAACTTTTTTGAATTGTACTTCGGACTAATATGACCCATCTTATTTGTGCATGTTGCTGTTAGGTTTAAATTATAATAAATACTAATTAGTTTAGAATTTAGTAGGTACTATTATAGGAGCATACGTTGAACTAAATAATTTATAATGAAAGGGAAATTTACGATATGCGAAAAAGTTATCCCGTGGCATTTTCAATTTATATTTTAGATCTTCCATAGACAAGCCTTAATATTGTGTAATAAAAATAAATATAGCATATATAATTTAATACAATAAATTACCAATGGCGTTTGACGCTTGAATGTAAAATAATAAACGAAGGAACTCATATTTATTAAAAAAACGCTATGTACTGCATTTTATATGCTTTTTATCGAATAGTAAAATGAACTAAATCAAGTATTACGGAATTATAATTATGTGAGATTGTGTGTTCCTACAGGTTACTAATAGTTGACTATAATACGATATTCTAGTTTTTAATTTAGATAGAGTTAGTAACATTGCTAGAATGATTTGCTTACATTAAAATTGATTATCCACAGATGTAATTTTAAACTGTTTTAACTCGACATTCTACGAACCTACTTTGCGCCGTCATAGGTTCTTATAGTACTGTTTAAAATGTTCCTAGCCATTAACCTATTCTTAACGTAGATAGGTAACATTAAAAACAGCACAACTATTGATGCTCATGCAAAAATTAGCAAAAGCTTATTTATAAATTGAACTTGTAAACGTAGAAAACATCACTTTGCTATTTTAGTATAAAAATTATGAAATTATTTTTTACTCAAATATCTTTATTTTATATTACGGTCTATACGAGTTTTTGATTTTTGTTGAAGAAATAAATCTATGGAGTATATTTAATGTAGCATGATTATATGAATTGATTATTTGTCAAAACGATGCATTTTCAAAAAATCTTCTGTTTCATTCATTATGCACAATTACATACAAGGTTAATTTACATTTGATGGTGCCCAAATTACAAAAAAATATATGCATAGTATAAAACCTAGATTTTATTTATAAACTATAAGTAGATATTATTTATTATTAGCTAATTATATTATAGGTAAATAACTATGACTTACTGACACTAATCATTTAACTTCATAGAATGGATGCTAATTAGACCATTTCCCAATCTATTGATCCACCACTATTCAACAATGCCACCTGATTGGTTATTTTTTGACGTGACGTGTCAAAATGCAAATGTGACATCATATATATCATATGGATGTTACTGATCTGAAATAAATGTAGGTATTTTTTTTATATATATAACAACCAATCGCATTCAAGTGGGACTATATGCCTAACATTGGTATTTTTACACACGACTACTTTTTCTAAGCCCATTTTGCCAAATTGTATGTCAATGAATATTTCACTGCCCTTACCTTCCACATTTTTATACGTCTAAGATTTCTATATGACTCCAAAAACACCTGTTTCTCATTGTATCTGTGCAGTCTGACTGAAATGACACTACAGTCAAAACTACAGTACGTTCACGGTTATTTGGCACGTGGCAAAAGTCGGAACTAATGCTGTTTTGACATTTTCACATAGAAAAAACGCTGTAAAACGCCCTCTTGTAAATGTCACTGAAGTGCCTTGTGATCGTGGTCGGTCTGTAGAAACGTGAACTGAAATCATTGGAGTGATTTTTTAATTCCGATACCAGTTTAAATATAATGGGTCCTATTCAAAAATGTTTGTTAAAACATTGCTAACTAAAACGGTGTTAAAACAGTTCTATATTTTTTGTTTTCTTTTTCATTAATTTTTCTAAAATGTTGTATTTTTTATTTTTTAAAAGTCAAAACTGCTCTATAACACCGTTTTAGCTAACAAAGGTTTACTGAACGTTTATGAATAAAGCCCAATGAATTTTCGGTAAATTGATTGTATAACCGAAACGTTGCTAATACGCACTGGAGGATTGCGAAGTTCATCAACATAATGTCTTGCTGTTTCTCAATTTTGTAAAGCTATTATGCGAATAATATGTCTGATTAAAGTTAATATTGAATGGGCCGCCTCGTACAATCGCATCAGGCGAGCAATTAACTAAATTTGCCGATGCATGGTTTGTGATAAGTAATGAGGTAACCTTGTATTTAACTGTATTTATTTTAGCCTTAAGTTGCCAGTCAATAACATGATTCAACGCTTTTATTTAATAATAAAGAGTTGTAAGTTTTACTTATTCTTTTATTTTACACCGTAGTATTTATTCGTCTTTGTCGATATCCTATGCCCTTACCCTGGTTCTAAGCTACCTTTGCACCAATTTGTCAGCCAAATCGGTCCAGAGGGCCTATTCTCGTACACTTGACATAGATAGAAGACGAATGTGAGATTTCCAAATTTGTCCATATAAATATCGAATTCGATATCTAGTGGAACTAACACGAGTTTCTTTTATAATAGATAACCAAATGTTTGGACATAGAACTAAAAAACACGCTCTTTAAGGTGAAGGGTGGGGCACACTAGCGACGCTAATCGATTTTAATTTTTAGCTACTGATCTATTTTATACAATTTAGGGGTTACAACCTCTCGACAAAAACTTATACTATTTATTAAATAACCATGCACAAATGTTGGGCCCGTTTTTGTACGCGAAAAATTGATTCACGTCAAAAGTGGCCACTTTTATATGTATGGTTTTCAGGTGATATCCACCATGTTTTCAAAATATCACGAGCCCGAGAATTGGGCTCCTGACATGCTAAATGGTCTTTATTCACGATACCTATTATGTGGTTTTCGGGATGTAAACAATAAAAAATAACAGATGACCCGCCCACATAATAAAAAATAATTTGTTTATTATTTGGGCGGGTCATCTGTAACATAATTGATGTATGCGTTTCAACAAATTTATTTAACAAGAATTAAGTACAAAATTTTTCATTTATCATCAGTTGAGTCAACCGCCATCTTTTCGCCATTTTCGTCGTCTGAGTTGTTTTCTGTTTTGGCTGTCTTATTCTTATCTGTAACAAAATATCCGTGAAGCAGAGATTGAGCTGTGTTTCGCCGAGAAAGAAAGGGTAACGGAGGGCCAATTCGTGGAGAAGAAGAAAAGGTTGGTAGCGACTTATGACTCCATTGATGTTTACACCCATAGGCAGTAATCGTTTACCATCAGGTGATCCATCTGCTAGTCTGCCACCTATAACAAAAAGAGTGGGAGTCGAACCCACGACCTCTGTGGCGTGAGGCAAGATCATCAAATTACTCCATTGGGCCAATCAGTTGTCTTTTTCAACTTGTCTCTCGGTCCCCATGACTAACTGCCGCACTCAGAGACGTCAATTTTTTCATTTTTAAATATGGCTCTACCCGAAGATATCTTGCCAAATGTCAAGTAACTTATTGAGAATAAGCGGGAAGTCTCTTGTAGTAGGTAACTTGAATGGTTACTTAAGAAAACATATTGACACTTATTACAATACTCGTAACATAAGACTTTCAATATTACCTAAGTTAATAAACATTTAGCTTAATTGATACATCTGAGTGCGGCAATAAGTTGTTTTCTCTAAAATTCTACAAGGAGTACGTACTCCTAGCGAAAGCTGGTGGTAGCGTAGCCACGGTGAGGTAGCCGGTGTGCCCGGCCGTGGTGGTGGGCCAGGAGCCTACCACGTAGCTGGTGTCGCCGCTCGGTTTCTCTTCCACGGGCTTCTCTGAGCTCTGAAACAAAAGGGACACGTTTATATACTTTTGGGAGACCATCATTCTCGAATAGCCGTAGGAGTCGCACTTTGGCCTGAATGGGCAGGGTGACCGGAGTGATATAAGGCCTCAGAAACAGAAAAACAGTGCCGGCTAGTGAGGAGTTCCTGGAAGCCCAATCGGGGGAAGGAGAGTTAAAAGTTGGCGGCGCACTTGTGACTCCACTAGCGTTGCCGCTGGTCATGGGCCGTGGCAATCGGCTACAATCAAGTAATCCGTCTGCTCGTCTGTCACCTTTGACGACTTTGGGCTTTGTCCAAGGGCCAGTTCCTATTAAGTAGACTTTAAAGAGATGGCTGCGCAAGAGGTCCCGGGTTCGATCGCCGGGTCAGACTAAAAATGTACATCCTAAGAAATCCTTTGTGTCAGCCGGGGCTTGGAAGTGGGCGGTATTGAACCCTCGTGCCTCTGAAATCACGTTAAACCGTTGGATCCTGCGCCCGATTTCTCTCCGGTCGTGTCACACTGGTGTTCGAGGGTAAGGGAATAGAGAGTGCACTTGTGTTTGCATACACACTTGAGCACTATAATATATCCTGCTTACGTGCGTAGCGGCTGGAGGATATTATTATTAAGTAGAGCTATTACAAAAGTCGCCTAGTCAGTTAGTTAAACTTATCCCTAGTTCGTCCAAGTTTCTATTACCTAATAGGTAATTAATACTCGTCAAAAGTATAAGTACACAAACGTTTTCATATATGAGATAATAAGGTTGTTGCAAATATAAACTCATCAACAACCTTTGGTTTCATTAAAACAAAAATAAAAAAACCGATTAATTAAGATTATGCAAATTGAAGCTATCCAAATAAATCTAAATGGCTGGCCTATCTCACCGCGCAATGCCCATTCATGCCAATAATTAAAGGTTAAAAATATCTTGATTCCCATAGTTAATGGTAAGTGTTGATGTCGGACTCAAATTGTAGAATTTGACAAAACATAAAATGTCTGGATATGTAATGAATGATGCCACATCCATGGAACATGAAAACGCGCGCTTTAAGCGGAATGTGCATTTTTTTAAAAGTCAGAGTGTGAAAGAGATCCAACCACCCTGACGCAGATTCAATACGAGTGCGGTAGAGAAAGAACGTCGCCCAGCACGTCACCCCAGTGCTTACGGCTTCGCGCAGTTTTTTAAGTATGGCTTTCTATGAAAAGACATAAGTAAAGGTGCATGTCTATGGCCACATCATGACAGTATCAGGCAGATCTACACTCGGGGATGGCAGACGGTAGAGTATCTCATTCATTAATAAACGAATGAAATGACAGTTAAATTGTTCGAACTTGTCAGTAGGTTAAAAGTTACTGTTATTCTCGAGCCAAAGACTCGAGAAATTTTCAAATCCTGGATCATCATTCAAGTATCCAGACTATTATTACCTTACTCCATGGTTTCAAGCCTAGGTACTTCGGGGACGGTAACAAGGGCTGAAGAGTCGCGTGCGAATTTGGACGCAACTGGGAAAGACACGCTTTAATATGTGATGTTCAGTAATAGACCGCGACGACAGATCGATAAGGGTAGTCGAATCACAAACATCGGCATATCACAAAGTAGCCAATTCCACATGTTGCGACGGCATAGCTCCGACGTGTGGAGATGGGCCGAAGGACGCGCGCAGCCGTGACATCGATAATTGCGCGCGCGCCCTGACCCCCTTGCCGTACTATTAAAGCGTAAAGCGTTGTTAGAGCTTTTGTGTACTTAATACCTAAATATTTAAATCATCTCACTTGAAGAGTTATCTATAAAAGAACACAGTCATGTGTACCTATCTATTTACTCGTAAATAGGGTTTTTTATCCTGCGTGCTCGTATCAAAAATGATGAGATCCGCAGGAGAACTAAGGTCACAGATATAGCCCAAAGGATTGCATGCCTCAAGTGGCAATGGGCAGGGCACATAGCGAGGAGAACAGACGGCCGTTAGGGCGGAAAGGTCCTCGAGTGGAGGCCACGTACAGGAAGTCGTCGTATTTTATGCACAGAGCTACCATCGCTGATCCACTGAGCTACCATCGTTCTTATTTTATGCACAGAGCTACCATCGCTTATCCACTGAGCTACCATCGTTCTTATTTTATGCACAGAGCTATCATCGCTGATTCACTGAGCTACCATCGTTCGTAATTTGATCCACTGAGCTACCATCGTTCTTATTTTGTCCACAGAGCTACCATCGCTCAGAGCAAAGCTCCCTCAAAAGCTGATCTACCAACTTGTGCACCCAACAGTACCGTCCCATCAAGCACGTAGCGTCTATTCCGTGCGTAATGGCGGACAGCCGTAATTCACATTGTTGATCTTGCGCGTTTAGCGGTGACGTCACTATTTAACACGCCCCGTGATGAGCTGGGGGCATAGGTCGCCGATTAACGAATACTAACAGCCACCTGGTTTATACCAAACAAATAGGCGGTTTAGCATTTGATCCAGTAGATGTCACAATGCATTTTTAGGTACATCGCGCAAGGTTTTACCGGAACAATGGATGCTGATCCATATCCATAAAAGAAACGCTGGCACTGAAATTATAATGTAACAGATGATTTCTAGTCATTAAGACTGCTTTTTCGGTAATTTTGTCGACTAACTTGCGTAAAGTAGTTACTTTAGGTTTTTTAAAATATCCTCCAACCGATTTCAGCTAAGGCGACCAATCTCAACGATCATCCACTTACGCAGGATATACAACGTGTTTTTTAAATATCGCAAAACCTCTCGGGTGGTAGCTCAGCCCATGAAACTGAACATCTTTCACTATGGGACCAACATTGAAATCGCGAAAAAAAAACCAAGCAGCAAGTCAATTTGGCTGTTTTTTGCGTTTAAATAACACGTTGAATTATAGTGCTGAAGTGTGTGCGCAAACCCAAGTGCACTCTCTATTCCCTTGCCCTCATAATTGGGACACCAGTGTGACACGACCGGAGAGGGATCGGGCGCAGGACCAACAGCTTAACGTGTTTTTCGAGCCAAGGGGGTTCAAGACCGCCAACTCCCAGACTGCGTCCTGACACTGTATTAACAGAAAAAGTCGGGGTACAAATTTTGCCCGACCCGGGGATCGAACCTGGGCCCGCAAGCACAGCCGTCGCTTTAAAGTGCGACGCACTACCCACTGCGAAAACGAGGCAGTCAAGTTCTTTATGCAAGTTTCGAATCGCGAATACGTAATACGTATTTAAAGTAATTCGGCAAATCAAACACTAAATTTTGTTCGGCCAATCGATACTGACTCACAAAATAAAAGGACACAGAAGGTCGACTCTAGCTGACATTCTGCAGTGTGCATACCCGCACACGTTCTGTATAGTCAGTCTCTGTCTCATGCCGAACCATACTGAGATCCCTGTACACACGTATGTACCTGAGTGTGTAGCCTGTTTTGTCCAAACACTTTCAGCCCAACTGGTGAATCACCTTCACCGCTGAAATGTTAAAAGAAAGTGATATGTCCCTCCATCCACCGTGAATCTTTCAACTTTCTGAGTTTGTGAGATGTTAATCAATAGGTACCATGCCACATTCAAAGCTACGAATAACAAAGCCATTCAAATTGTATGTCACTTAAATTTCAACACTCCCAGGACTATGTTCACAGAAACCGCCATTTCCCGATGTTCAAGCTTTCGCAAGGAGCCGCTATGACTGTGATGGCAGCGCATAATTACGCGAGATGACAGGCCGCGGGACAAATTACACCGCCAGGTGTCGCCTCTGATTGCCGCCTGCGCCCGCGCAACTCGAGCACTTCCTTACCATTGTTTTGGGGATTTGTGTGCTTTGATTTAGAATGACTGAGATACGATACTGAATCCTTGTAAACGATAACTAAATATCTAATCGAAAAGATAGCACATGTTTTGATCTAGACGTTTCGTTAAGAAAAAAAATAAAAGAATTCCATAATAGCAGACGCCTTCATACCCATCAAACCTGTATTCTCGAAGCCCTAAAAAAATTTAGGGCATCTAATCTGACTGTAAAGATTGATTTACTAGGCACCTACAGACTCAAAGAAAGTTGACTTTTCTTATCGCAGTTTGGTAAAAAGCGGAAGGGGAAACGATTATCCACGTCCTCGGCGAGTGCATAGCGCTGCACCATTGCAGAAGCCGGCACCTGGGAGCACACATGATCTCGGCAGACGAGATCAAAAGCTCCCCCATCAGCTCCATTCTCGGGTTAATCCTGGAGCCGGAGCTACATGAGGTTCTGTAATAAGTTCTGGGGCTGCCACAATAGATCTTATACTGGTCGCAGTGGCTATGAGACGCAATGCTCACCCCATTTCTTTCAAATAACAAATAGGTAAAAAGCTCAAAGATGAACCAACATACAGTCATCAGCCACATCAGATTTATATAATAAATAAATATTTCAACATCACATACTTACATTGATCTGACTTCGAAACAGGTAGCTCAAGCCCAACCTTTAGTTGGGAAGTCAAACAAGCTTTAGTTCAATATCAAAGGAAGAAATTTTACAAATTGTGTAACCTGATATTTAATGCTACACATCAAATTGTCTTGTCTGTACCATGAGTTACTACTACGATCTGTGATCCTGTGAGTGCAAACACCGGCGCAAGCGCCACGCGAAGATTAAAGAGCAGGTTACGCTTTCCCATCGCGGATATAATTCTAAACAGCTCAAACAAAGATGGATACCTCACAAAAGCGGCGTATAAATCAATAGCAACAACCGCGCAGAGCCGACCCATCGATCACCGCGGCCAGATTTATGTTACGTAATTGCGGTGCGTGCGCGCAGGCCCCATCTACATTATGCTCTCGCTTAATGTCTTGATATCTCTGTTAATGTCAAACTGGCCACTTTTTCAATATGCAGTGATTGGACCGATTATGGGTGTTAATTTTGTTTTTTACGTCGTAAGTTGTGGAATGAAGACGGTATTTTGCAATGTTTAGGTTGAATTGTTTACTGTCATGGCGAATTTTGCAAACGCCACAAGTTCCAACGGAAGTGATGCCTTGACATCGCGCTCTCCTTTTGCTTACCATGAAGCTGAGGCGAGCCAATATACTGTGCGACTATAACACCAGAACTAGGTTTACAGTGCACTGCCTGGCTAAAAATTACTCGAAAAGACTCAATACTTTATTATTATTTTATGTGATAGGTGGCAGACGAGCATACGGATCACCTGATGGTAAGCGATTGCCGCCGCTAATGGATACCCGCAATACCAGTGGAGTCACAAGTGCGCTAGCAACCTTTAAGCCCCCTTTCCCACCGGATTGGGCCACCGGTACCCCCACTCACGCAGCGAAACACAGCACAGTGCTGCTTCACGCCGGTTTTCTGTGAGTCCGTGGTATCACTCCGGTCGAGCCGGCCCATTCATCCCGAAGCGTGGCTATCCCACGGTTAAAAAGATAGTTTTCCTAGGTTATATATTATTTAATATATATTATTTAATAGGTTTCCTATTTCCCAATATTTATCAATTCCTATTATTTAATAGGATTCCTATTTGCTCCAAAATGTTACATATTCGTACAGGTATGGTTAATGAACAGTGCCTGCTTTGACGTAACTTCTATTTTCAAATGTCATTAATATAAAAAAGTCCTTAGAAAAAGGAAAAGACAATACTACCATTTTTTAAATTTGGTAGGGACCCTGCCTCTTGTATGAAGGTGTGATGAACACTGGTTTGTTCAGTGTATGGGTGTTATATGTATTTACTCTGCTGTGTTTAATGTACTTAATACGGAGTTACGTTACGGTGTATGAATTTATATATAATATATAAATGTGAAAGTGTGTGTGTCTGTCTGTTTGTAATTTTTTGTTTGACATCGTACTCTCGGGACCTCTTAGCGCAGCCGTCGCTTTATAGTGGGACCCACTACGCACTGCGCCCTCGAGGCAGCCATGGTACATACATACCATGGTATGTACTACCTTTTAGCCAGAAGGTCACAGTGAAGTTCAGCTTGCGGTCGGGAGGCGAGCTCTAAATCAGCGTAATCACACCGCAACGCTGCCAAGGTTCACGGTAATTGTGTGGTCATCGCTTATGTGTTTTAGCCATTTTGCTTTTTATTTGACCTTCGTTTGACTCTATGAATGGTTGGAGCTGATTATACACTTTACACTCGCGAGCAACCAAATCGACTCAGGATCTAAATTTCACACAAACATAATTACAAAAGTGTTCGAATTTCAATTAATTATTTTGACAGATTACAAAAACGTGCCGATTTCTTAAAAAAAGGAAATTGTGGTTGATTTCCGCATCCCATATTATTGCATGGAGGAAGACAAACAACTTGCTCAATCCTAATTTTAGGCTAGGCCTCTGATGCTAACTTCCTAGCCCAGGGTACGCTTAGACCATAATTCAGGATTGGAGGGGTTGGTAATTATAATGAAGCGACTGCCGTTTGACCTTCGAACCAGACCAACTGAATCATGGTTACACGTTTCAGAAACTTTTTCTGAAACGTGCAGGTTTCCTCACGATGTTTTCCCTCACCACCGAGCAGATGGTAATGGTAGAAATACGCACATAGATTTGAAAAAACCATTGATGCATGCTGGGATTCAAACCTTCGACCACCTGCGTGGAAGGCGCGTTCGTATTCATTGAGCTACCATCGCTCTTCGTACTTAATATTAATATACCAAAAAAATCTGGACGTAGTATATTAGCCTAATCTAAAATAGTTTTATAAGGATCAACAAAACACGTGATTTTATGTTTTTATTTTAGGTGATCAATCTCACTCTTATAACTGGATTTTGTATTTAGCAGACAATGGCCTTATCGGCTAGACACGCTATAAATAAACAGGTGACCTCATCATCATTAACGCCAAGATAGCAGAAACAAGTCATTTCCCCGTCTCCCACAGGTCCCCGACACCGCCGCCGGCGCATTTCGGCACGGGCCAACCGGTAAGTAATTATTTTAAGTGTCAATAAATAATAAACTCAAGCGCTGAGTGCCCGTCCATCTCTCTTATCTCAACTCTTAATGCGCTCTTTGCTTTACGTCGTTCTTTTTTCAAAGTTTTATTTCCTTTTTATTTATGTCATCCAGTGGAGAGGTTAAATTCTGTGTTGACAGCACGAAGGTTTTATGTTTTAATCTGAGCTTTATACCTTTTTAATCGGCCGTATTAGAAGATGCGTCTCGTTTATTTTTTAGTGTACAAAAGGCGCTTATCTATTTTATGCTCATTCACGGAGGTAAACGTAATCTATGAAGACGTTTTTAATTTATTCTATCTTAAAGTACACGGTAAATAGTTGGGAATAAAATGTCATGTTTACTGGCCAGTAGGCACTTTTCTTTGGGTTGAAAGGGACACATTTAACGGCGAATTTATCTAGCCTGTTACTTGGATCTTCATTTTTAAGATTAGCCTCTGGGTGGTTTGTAACAAAACTATTTATGAAATATTCAGTAGAATACGTACTATGTATTAAGTGTTTATGATCACACATTACGAATATCTTTAAGTGCTTAAATGGTCTTCTCAATAAATATTCATAGCAATAATCAAGATCTTTTAAATTAGGGTTGATAGTTTGAGTCTAAAGATCAGAAGATAATAAATAACTATACATTTAGAGTAAGGCTTCTGTTGTACGTGTGTAGACATAAACGGGCCGACACGGAGCCAGTATTGAATACAATGAGGTAAATGAATATTCGGGTACGAAACATTTGTAATTGCTTTATGTAGCTCAGTTATTCGACATGCCTGCTGAAGCGACAAGCCTGACTTGTGCTGCTCATTCTAGGTGTGGAGAAAACATTGTAGGCATCTATGATTGCAAAGAATCTTTTCAAACGAACAACTGCACAATCAGTTTAGTCCTAACCCCTATCAAAATCTCACTTCTTCAATATCTCCCTGACACATTTTTCGACCGTGCGCCGGCGCTGGACGTCTAAATCGGCATATCGGCGCGTATCGGTAGACCGACAGCCGATAGCCGCCGCGGTGGGTATTTGCATACGTGTTAATGGTTACTTTTAAATTGTCATTTCGTAAGATAAGGATTTTGTTTTTAGGTGTGGCGGTGTGTCAATTTAACAGTTTTTTTGGTCTTCTGTGGGCTACGGATGCGAGTTTTGGCTGTGAGGGTCGTGGTTTCGATGGATTTTGTGTCTCACCTCAGCGTGTCATCAAGTAATGTACACGTATATTATGCTACTCTCTTTTGGAGCTACGCCATTGATGATAGGACATCCAGGTGGTTTAGTTTAAACCTTAATAAGACATAAGTCAATGAATTTTTTATTGATATTCATTCTTATCATCATCATCATCATTTCAGCCAATAGACGTCCACTGCTGGACATAGGCCTCCCCCAATATTCTCCACACAGATCGGTCCTGTGCAGCCCGCATCCAATGGATTCTCCGCGATCTTCACCAGATCGTCGGTTCACCTTGTGAGGGGCCTGCCACGACTGCGACTTCCTGTACGTGGCCTCCACTCGAGGACCTTTCCGCCCCACCGGCCGTCTGTTCTCCTAGCTATGTGCCCTGTCCATTGCCACTTGAGGCATGCAATCCCTTGGGATATGTCTGTGACCTTAGTTCTCCTGCAGATTTCATTATTTCTGATACGATCACGCAGGGAGATTCCGAGCAATAGCCCTCTCCATTGCTCTCTGGGTGACTTTGAGCCTCCTTAATCGGCACATTGTAAGCGGCCATGTTTCGGTTCCGTATGTCATCACTGGCAACACATACGCATTGAAGACTTTCGTCTTGAGACACTGCGGTAGATGGGCCCAAAATATGCTGCGTAGCTTCCCGAACGCTGCTCAGCCGAGTTGGATTCGTCGATCGACCTCTTTCTGGAAGTTGGACTTACCAAGCTGGACTTTTTGTTCATTCTTATGTATGGTTCAAAATGTGGAGTAATTAAACATTTTCATTTATTTCCGCTCTTTATGTCATGACAGATATAAGGTTCAAAATCTGGTGGGAACTATTTTTCCTTTGTCTATAGAGGGTTAAGCCTTCTTGAACCCGCGTTCTTGAGTGTGTGTGGGTGTACTGCGCAGTGTCAGTATTTGATCAATTTAAACCTATGTTTACAATTATTTCAATAAGAACAAATATATTTTATCAGCTTTTTCCCGCGGCTTTGCTCATATTAGAAGGAGACAAAAGTAGCCTATGTCACTCTCCACCCCTTCAACTAACTCCACTTATAAAATCACGTCGATTTTGCTGTGAAAGACGGACAAACAGACAAATATACACACTTGCTCATTTAAAATAGGTATTAGTCTGGATTTTTAAAAATAAGGATGTGGTGCATTTCAGCCGAACCAATCTCTCTACAATACCTTTTTTCATATACTATGAATGCAAGCTTTCAGAAAAGTTCAGAGGAGGGCCCTCTGAACTTTGCTAAAAGCTCAAAACATTTCCAACTTCCACTACGCGTATACTCACTATACATGGACTGCAGAGGCTCCGATTCTCGATTACGCAACGATTAAATCTCGGGCTCCGTAACATAAGCCCGTAAATCAATCGCGCCATTACGCCTCGCTGTCAGTAATGAGAGCGCATGAATCACGCCGGTATCGGCGCTCGCGCACACGAATAATTGGGGCTTCTCGCGAATTGTCATTTGCATACATTACGCGTTGATGCTTTTGGAAATGGAGCGATGGTAGCTTAGTGTATCAGAACGCGCCTTTCGTGGTTCGCTTCGTCGTTCGTTCCATGCACCTCTAGATTTTTCAAATCTATGTGCGTATTTCTACCATTAGCTCGGCCGTGATGTGAGCTCGAAAACATCGTGAGGAAACCTGCACGTTTCCGATAGTTTTTTTTTTATAGAAAGGCCAATCAGGGTGACCTCACTCCGCCTGATGGTAAGCGGCCGTGAAATCCAAATATGAGGTTGACGGGCACAAAAGAACTAACAAAGTACCCATTGTGTCTGCCATCCTCACCCTAATGGCCTGCTGAGATTCTGGAACGTGTAACCATGATTCAGTTGGTCTGGTTCCCCTGTTAAAGGGTTGCGAAGGTCAGATGTCAGTTGTTTCATTGTAATTACCAGACTCCCAAAATCTTGAATCATTGCCCAAGCGTACCCCGGGCTCCAGAGCGACAGCTTAGGACGCAACTGAAAATCACATGGTAAGATGAGGAGGAGGGAAAATTGGACTTGCCGCTTAAAGTGTTTGGGGTGCGAACCGTCTGCTCCCTACAAGTCTAGTGACTCTGTTCAAAATTAATGTGTTGACACAACTCATCGAGCGACCAAAAAAATGGTTTTATAATGCGACACGTGGTCTGGTTCTATAAATCTATTTTTATGTGATAGGTGGCAGACGAGCAGACGTACTCTCACCTCACCTTCAGGCGGATGGTTAGCGATTGCCGCCGCCTATAGATACCCGCGAAACCAGTGTCTATATTGTTGGTAAAAGATCTGCCGATCCTTATCTAAAAAAAGTTTCTAAGTAGGATAGTTGCAACACACATGCTTTGTTGGTCCCTGTAAATATAGAGTGTGACTTTAAAAAAGTGTTAATTCAATTTGTGTAGCACCTTCCATTGTTAGTTCCAATGAAATGAAATAGATAATCTGAATCAAAATCAAACAATTGACAAGATGCTAACCACCTACTCTTGTACACCTCGTCCTGCAGTTTATTAGTATTGGATTAAGTACTCTGTGACCTATGAGGGGAACCTAAGTAGTCATGCTCACTCAAATGTCTCTGAGGTGGTGGCGTTATGTGGCGGGTCATTACATTCCCTCTAATATGGTTGAGTGAAATGATGGCTGACTCATACGTCATACTTGTGAACAGTTGCCACCTTTGGGGACTGGTCCGCTTCGGTTTACCTCATATTTAGCTTTTAATTTGCTTCATTCTATTTTGTGTTGCATTAGACTGTATGACTTGGTATGAGGATAATAAACCATTGTAAAAAGTTGGCGATTAAATGGAGTAACTGGCGAGTTTCTTGCCGGATCTTCTCCACAAGAAACGAACTTTCCGAGCCGGTGGTAGAATCGCATTATGTTTATTTACTTTTTTAGTA
>JADPWL010000624.1:0-11562 GCA_019059595.1 Marasmia exigua | reverse complement strand
GTCTTTACACGGTATAATATGTTCACACTATTAAGTATTATTATTCATTTTATAACACGGTTTATATAGCATCTTACAAAAAATCAGATGCAAGAAAGATTTTGAAGATGTTTAATTGATTTCGACAAAAAAAGATTTTTCTATTTAGAAGATAAATTAACAATCAATAGTGTTGCTTAGGAAAAGTTCTTTAGAATAGGTACCTATACCCCGTCATTTTTTATCATTTAAATCCCGATAACCTCATAAATAGGTGTCGTGAATATCGTGTCGTCCATTTAACAAGTTGAATCAACATTCTTTTTTATTATGGTTCTACCCGAAGATAATTCACGAATGTCTAGTAACTTATTGAGAATAAGTAGGTTGTCAACAGTCAAAGTCACAGTCACTCAATAAAACGCCGGTGTTTTACGTTTTATCGACCTACGGATTCAGCGGGTATCACTCTAAAAGCAATCGCAGGTTTTAAGACTCTGTTAAGTCCAAGCAAGTTGTCACGAGACACACAATAGCAGTTAAAAACGATACAATCCAACGATTCTTATTATTAGGATCACTTTGCGGCACTTCACTGCACAAATAAACACCAAATTTGTACACTAAAAACTACTAGACACTCATTTAAAACCTTTAAATTGCATCAGCCCATGCGGCTTGTTTTAACCCTACCCGCCGAATCTCAACAAAATTAGCGAAAAAAAAATCTGCTGTTCTATTGTCATTGCAGGGTGGATAGGTTTGTTGTTGTTTTTTTTTTCGGTTATTTTGTTGATGCTAAATGGACTTTATTCACCATACTTATAATGGTGTGATGCTACCCAGCACGACCACAAAAGAATATCTTAATTTCAATGTAGTACATATTCATGAAAAAAGTGTACTTTTTGTACTTTCAAATTTAAAAAATGTACTTTTATATCTTTGCTGTTATGACACATAGGCTGTGGTCGTGCTACGTAGTACCTTCCTGGCACGACCACAAATATATTTTAGGTAATTTAAATAACTTTAAGATGAAATATTCTATAAAATTATTGTACTCAAATGTACTGCATTTTGAACTAAATTTAATTAGTATTTTATCCGCTTTAAGGCGGTTTTCTGTTTGCGGAACATCAATGACACCATTAACTACTTCCTTAGTGAGTATAAACAACTTTTTCGGGTCTAGCTAGGCTAGCTAGTTTTATTTATAATATATATAATATATATATATATATATATATATATATATATATATATATATATATATATATATATATATATATATATATATATATATATATATATATATATATATATACAACAATTATTGAATTAAACACAACTATTTTTCTATATAATATTACATTTAGAAAAAAGTCAACTATTTTTCTATATGATATTACATCTAGTAATATAAATAATTATTTTTGTGATGACTGGGCTTAAATTATACTCTTCTAGCTTTTGCCCGCAGCTTCGCTCCCATTAAGTCCGTCACGGACCTATATTAATATAAGTAGGTACCATATTTTCCATACAAATTTTGAACGGCCACACACTTAGCTATCATATATATTAAAGCTTGTAGGTATAGTGAAAAGTGCTAAAACTGACATATAGCTCGGTAATTATGTGTACCTTAAAATATAAATTTTGACATTAAATACCTACCTAGTTATACCGAAAGAAGTACATATTTTATTTAGATTTTTTACCTTTTAACGACGAGAAATGGGGTAACAATATGTCAATCATGCAATCAGAAAACTGCCTTAAAACGGATAAAAGACTAATAAAATTTAGTTCAAAAATGCAGTACATTTAAGTACAATAAATTTATATAGTATTTCATCTCAAAGTTTTTTAAATTACCTAAAATATATTTGTGGTCGTGCCAGGAAGGTACTACGTAGCACGACCACCGCCTATGTGTTATAACAGTAAAAATATAAGAGTACATTTTTTAAATTTGAAAGTACTAAAAAGTACACTTTTTTTCATGAATATGTACTACATTGAAATTAAGATATTCTTTTGTGGTCGTGCTGGGTAGCATCACACCTTATAATGAGGTTTCGGGATGAAAGCTATAATAAATAAATAGTTTTTTTTTTTTGAACGTTGAAAATATACTCGGAATCAGAAAACAGATCGGTCAATACAGTCTCTTGCAGAGTATCAACCATAGCCTATGATTAATAATCTGCACTCTGCAATGGCCATAAATCCACAAAAAGCATAAGTGGGGTCTAAATTGGATCCAACGCTTCAATTAAAAAGATTCATAGGAACACCTACTTATTCAAATGCTTATTCTACTACTTGCTTTATGTGCAGTATTATTAATTTCCTATTCATGGTGGCTTACCGGCGATCAGGACACTAATTAAAGGTTTAACACATCAACACGTGGCTTTCAAAACGACCGCTCATAAGCGGTAGCGTCTCACATTCTCAATTTAAAGCATAGCGGTTTAAATTGAGACCTTTTTAAAGCAGCTTAACGCCAAATAAACGTTCAATGCCTACTTACCCTGTTCCTTTTGGTTTTTTTTAAGTGGTAGTTGGCAGATGAGTGGATGGTTTCACTTGATGGTAAGCGATTGCCGCCGCCCATGGACACCCGCCAGTGTGCTTGCCACCTTTAAACCCTCCTTTTTCCCCGGATGGGGCCTCTGAAACCCTTATTCAATAAAAGGTATTCCTCAGGCAACACCTTCATATCATAATCCTACATAGCTAAATACTCGTACTTAGGTATAGGTAAGTATGTCTGTGGATCAATTTAATCAATAGCAAAAATGTAACGGTCTTGCAAAATCGCTTCTAGTTTTTTCGAGATAATATAATAAATAAATATTTCACAACATCACATACATTAATCTGACTCCGAGATAGCACCTATGTTACGGTTATCAGAATCAACAGTGGGATTACAAATATTTACTTATAATAAATACTTTTCTTTTGTAAATACTCGTACATACTTATAATACATAGAAAACACCCAGACCAATAAGTAGAAACTGACATGTTCATGCACACAAATGTTTGTACTGTGTGGAGATCGAACCCAACCCTTGGACCGAAAGCAGCGTTAGTAGTAAATAGATTGGGAACTTTAACTCGACGATGTATCACTGAGGCGAGCCCTAGCTCGCCCTAGCTCGCCCTGGCTCGCCCTGGCTCGCCCTGGCTCGCCTCAGTGATACATCGTCGAGTTAAAGTTCCCAATCTATTAAAAGACCGTAAAGATTGGAGCCTCCGTTAGAGTCTCTGATCCCTAACCGTTCGCACAGCTTGGAACTGCAGTTAGAGCCTCCTTTAGTGTCTCCGATGTATCTTATGCAACCTCAGTTGATTATTAGAAAATCCAATAACTCAGCATCAAAGTAACCATTGATAACAGAACATTTATTAGCATTGTACTTCCTGAAAGTACATTTAAAACGATGATATTGTAAGTTTAGCTCATTCAATTGTTACTAATGCAACACTGCACTCGCGCTGAAACCGGAATCATGAAGTTTGTTAAACAAAAAGAATCACTTAAATTAGATTGCATCTGTCCTGCATCATCTAATGTCCCTCGACGGCATGGAAATTTATTACCAAGTACAATACGTTGTATTGTGTGCGGTCCATCTAATAGTGGAAAAACCAATTTAGTAATAAGTTTATTATTGCATAAAAATGGACCAAGATTCCGTAACCTTTATGTGTATTCAAAGTCTTTATATCAACCTAAATATTTATATCTTGAAAAGGTTTTGAATATGGTACCTGGAACATCATTTAATAAATACAATCATAATGGAGACATTTTAAGCCCCCATGATGCTTTGCCTGATTCAATTATTATTTTCGACGACGTTGCTTGTGAGAATCAAAACAACATTAGAGATTATTTCGCCATGGGACGTCATAAAAATATAGATTGTTTTTACATCAATCAAACTTACACGAAAATACCAAAACAACTTGTACGGGACAATTCTAATCTCGTCATTCTATTTAAACAAGATGACATTAATTTGAAGCATGTTTATGAAGAACATGTTGGATCAGACATGTCATGGTCCCAATTCCGTGAGATGTGCTCAACCGTTTGGAATAAACCATTCAACTATCTTGTTATTAATAAGGATTGTGGCAAAAATAACGGATGTTACCGATTGGCTTTTGATACCTTCATAGTGATAGAGGAACATACATAAAAGACGGTTGTGTTATCTATTAACCAGTCTCATTCATGGTTTGAAACCGACCATGGTTCGAAATGGAGAAAAACCTTAAAGAACAAATAGTGAAATCAGCAGCAGCTGTTAAAAGAAAAGTTGCCATGATAAAAGATATTGAAAATACAAACAATAAAACATTAGAAACAATATTAAAACCAATTGTTGATCCTCTAACACTGTTGACCAATAAAAAATATGACCCTCCTCTTAAGGTAGAAGAACACTGTGAACCAGTGATGAAAAAAATTAAAAATGACAATAATCAGTCATTTGAAGACGAAAATCAGTCATTGTTTGTCTCTGATGAAGATTATAATGAATCTGCTAGTGAGGAAGATGAAGATGATGAACAAGAGCAATACAATTACAACAAAACCCTTGTTGTGTCACCGTCCGAAGACCATAACATTAGCGAAGGATCATTCAAATCTCTACAGTCCTCGCCAAGTCTTAAAAATCAATCACTGTCTTGGTCAACATCGTCTGAAGTAATGAAAGATGTTCCATTTGGAGTCAGAAATGAACGAGGTAAATTATTACTCGGGAAAACTCGTGTCTATGACGACGGTGGTATTCTTAAAATAGGAACACTTACTGTCAAAAAAACTGATGGCTTAAAAGAACTTTTGTTCAAAAAGAAACCAAATTTAGATGTAGTAACAGATGATGATTTACAATATTACAAATTACTTCTAATAGAAACCAATGCTCATCGTCGTAATTGCGAATCATCAAAACCCATTAACAGCAACAAAGGATTTAAATATACGAATGTAATTAAGCCTTTGTTCAAATTCTCTAGAAATCCAACTACAAGTGTTGAAAGTATTCCACAAGGTAAAGGAATTTCACTTTTAAAGACAGTGAAATCAGATACTGATCTAGTTTACTGGGATGATCCAAACGAATTAGTTGAACGATTAAAGTTACTACTTGCATCTTGGGAAGCAGGTAACACTGGCGTAAATAACGAAATAATTGCAATTATTTCGGAACTTCATGAAGCTGGTATCATAAATGTAGAACATATAAAGAAGAAACCTGGAAAATTGAGTAGTCTTCTTTTAAGAGTCAACCCATCAAGACAGCAATGAACATAGATAAATTTGGTCATCATGTCCATAAACGTTTACGATTGACAGAATACATTGGAAACTACAATGAAACATTGGTGAAATCTGTTACCGGACACTACGATTTAAAATCTTCTAAATTAAAAGGGTTATCATATCCAACTGAAGACGACGAAGCAGTTAACAAAGCTTATTTAGACAAAACGGTTCAAGAATTAAGAAATGATGTTGAGAAAATTAAGCTGGAACTGAAATTACATTTGAAGAATTTGGAAACCTTTACAACAGACCATTTGAATAAATCATTTTATTCAAAGTCTGAAATAGATAATCTAATTCATGTGAAAATAAAGAAAAATGAGCAAAAAGGACATAATTGATGAACTTCACAAATCAGCCAGAAGAAATTTCCCACGTCGTTGCACAGTTATAAAAGGAATCGATGATCTTTGGCAAGCCGACCTCATAGATTTACAAAAATATTCAAACTTTAATAAAGGCTACAAATACATATTGGTAGTGATAGATACATTGTCAAAGTATGTATGGACAAGTTCCCTAAAATCGAAAGAAAAAAACTGTGTTGTCAACGCTATGCACCAGATATTTAAAAATTCATCTAGAAAACCTAAATATTTGCAAACAGATTTGGGCAAAGAGTTTTATAATGATATCTTCGGTCAACTGTTACAAAAATATAATGTAAACCATTATTCTACTTACTCCGTGAAGAAAGCATCTATTGTAGAGCGAGTCATACGCACTCTAAAATCACACATCTTCAAACTTTTCAGTTTATACGGCTGTTATCGATGGGTGGGTAAATTATTAAATACTGTGATAGAGAACTATAACAGCACTATTCATCGCATAACAAAATTTAAGCCGAAAGATGTAAATAAGACAAATGAAAAGATTGTATTGTGTAATATTAGTAAGGCGTACAGAAATCGAAAACACTTGAAACCCAAGTTTCAAGTTGGTGATCATTTACGTATTAGCAAATTTAAAGCAGACTTTTACAAAGGTTATACTCCCAACTGGTCAACTGAAGTATTTACAGTAGTAAAGGTAAATGATACAAACCCACCAACTTATCATTTGGAAGATAAGCATAAGCAGGTTATATTAGGGACTTTTTATGAGTACGAATTACAAAAAACTAAGTATCCTGATATTTACCTTATCGAGAAGATTATCAAAAGAAAAGGTAATAAATATTTTGTGAAATGGCTGGGCCTCAGCAACGAAGAAAACAGTTGGATAGACAGGAATGAGATTGTTTTGTAAAACATATAAATATAACTTTAATCCAAATCTATTCATTCTAACGATATCAATGAAGGGGGGAAGTGGTATTATAGACAGCGTGATTAACCATTTACCGTTCGAGCTAAATTTACCTGGATATCAATTTTGTGGTCCTGGAACAAAGCTACAGAAACGTTTGAAAAGGGGAGACAGAGGTATAAATAATTTAGACAAAGCTTGTATGTATCACGATATTGCTTACAACGACAACGATTTAAACATTCGACGAAAGGCTGATAAAGAACTTATGGAAATGGCTCGGAAAAGATTGAAAGCTAAAGATGCTAAAAAGGGTGAAAAAGTTGCATCATGGATAGTCAAAAATGCTATGAAAGCTAAACTCAAGGCTGGTACGGGTGCTCGTTCATTTATGGCAGCTGTTAACAAAATTAAATCTCAACTAAAAAAGTTAAAAACCAAGGCAGTCACACAGCTATTAAATACGCATGTGCTGCAGCTAAAAAAATCTTCAAAAATAAAAAAGGAACCAAGTTGCCGCGCTGTATTCCTCTGCCAAAATGTGGAGGACTATTACCTTTAATCCCAATCTTTGCAGGCTTGTCGGCTTTGGGTTCTTTGGCAGGTGGAGCAGCCGGTATAGCAAAAGCAGTGAATGACTCCAAAGCAGCTCAGAAAAGTCTTCTAGAGTCTGAACGTCATAACAGAACAATGGAAGCAGTGGCTCTTGGCAAAGGATTGTACATTAAACCTCATAAAAAGGGTGCTGGTTTATATTTGAACCCTTCAAAAAACTAGTTAAACGGCTGCCTAGACGTGCACTAACAGATTTAGATATATTAGAACATGCTACTGACATTCCATATTTTCGGGGAGTATTTATGAGAGATACACTTCCATTGAAGCCAAGAAAATTAGAATGTGCTGTACTTAATTTGGATAGCTCTGATAGTCCAGGAACACACTGGGTAGCCTACATCAAACAAAACAACTACTGTGAATACTTTGATAGTTTTGGCGACTTAAACCCCCCCCATTAGAATTAAGAAATTATTTAAGAAACATGTCAATTAGTTATAATATTGTACGGTATCAAAAGTTTGACGCTATAAATTGTGGTCATCTCTGTTTAACTTTTTTAAAAACTATTGGAAAAAGCATTTAAATAATGGATAAAATAAAGAATCGTGTTCAGTATAAACATGTCTTTCACTGTGTCGATAACTGGTAGGGACGCTTATTCAACAACAAACTACTCTCCTACATTAGAATTAAGTGGGGAGTATGAGTGCGGTCTTCTGTATTTTTCTACATTCAACTCTATTCCCAATATAGATGAAAGAAACAATAAATTTTATTATGGAAATGATGAAGTGATAAAACTACCCGAAGGATCGTATGAATTACAAGATATTTGTGATTATCTTCAGAGCAACATAAAAAATGCTACATTGAAATTAACTGCTAACAACAATACTTTAAAAACATGTATATATTGTTCAGAAGATGTTTATTTCGATAAAACAGATTCGATTGGTAAGATTTTGGGGTTTGGTCTTGAAGCTGTAAAATCGAATATAAAAACTGAATCTCAATATCCTGTCAACATTTTACCAACAACCATAATACGCATCGAATGTGATATTGTGAGCGGGTCATTTGTGAACGGAGAAGCAAGTCATATAATTTATGAATTTGTGCCGAATGTACCACCTGGTTATCGAATAATAGAAATACCTAAAAACTTAATCTACTTTCCTGTCAATCAAAGTTCAATAAGTTCTATCAATATAAGATTGTTAGACGAAAAAAATAAACAAATTAATTTATGTGGTGAAGAGATCCAGCTGTATTTACACTTCAGGAAAAAATGTTAAATTTCAATAAAACCTCTGCTACCTCTCGAAATCAAATCAGTTCAAGAAGAACATCGCACAAAAGAGCACTACATTACCCTAAGAAGAAGCTGACCAAAAAAAATAAAGCATTTTTAAAGATACTTGGATTGACAAAATGAACGTTTTAAATATCGCTCAATCTCCGTCACATGACAACAGCATTGAAAGTTTTGAATTTCATTCATACAAACCATATGTGACAAGTTTCAACAAGAATGATGAAATACGGATACCGATTAATCAGCAAGATTTGTACGTGTTACCTGCGCTCAGCAGTTTGTATATTGAGGGCAGAGCTGATGTGTACAAACACAACAGTACAACAAAAGAAAAGGAAAGAGTATCAAATGTACATTTTGTTAACAATCCTGCCTTATTTTTATTTCAAGACATCCGTTATGAAATAAACGGTATTGAAATAGATAGAATAAAAAATGCAGGTATCACAACCACAATAAAATCATATCTATCGTTAAATGATAATGAGTCTAAATGTGCTAGTGTTTGGGGTTGGTCCCCTTCTGGTATATCCAATACAATCAATGGTGTATTTTCAGCCTCTATTCCACTTAATAAAGTGTTAGGTTTCGCAGAAGATTACCAAAAAATCATTATGAATTGTAAACATGAATTAGTTCTTTTAAGAAGTAACACAAATCTTAATGCTTTAAAGTTAAATGCTGGCGAAGTTGTTCAAGACATAATAATAAATAAAATTGTCTGGCGAGTCCCGCATGTCAAAGTATCAGACCGCGAAAGAATTAATTTGTTAAAACATTTAGAAAGAGATCGAGCGATAACAGTCGCATTTCGTAATTGGGATCTGTACGAATATCCATTGATGCCTAAAACCCGGAAACATACTTGGTCTATTAAAACTTCATCACAGATTGAAAAACCTCGAATGGTTGTGATTGCCTTACAAACGAATCGTAAACAAAATGCCACCATGTCAATGGCGGAATTCGATCATTGCGCTGTACGTGACGTAAAAGTTTACCTTAATTCAACCTACTATCCATACGAAAACTTAAACATTAGTTTCGCTGAAAATAAATATTCATTAATATACGATCAATATGCAAGATTTCAACAGTCTTATTACGGACGTCGACCTGAGCCGTTGTTGGGTTTGAAAGAGTTTAAAGACATTGCTCCCTTATTCGTTGTTGACTGTTCTCGCCAACACGAAGCCTTGAAGGGGTGTATCGACGTATGCTTGGAAATAGAAACCGATGCTGAGATACCCGATCAGACTTCTGCCTACTGTTTAATACTGAACGATTGCATATTTGAATACAAACCGTTAAGTAATATTGTAAAGAAATTATCATGAATGATTATACGGTCATTGTGGACTTGCAAGGCTTCAAAGATCGGAATAATGATTTTTTAGTAAAGGAATTAGCTATAAGCACTCAGGAGCATACCCAACAATTTTTGATAAAACCTCCATATCCATTCTCGACTTTAACTCTCGAAGAAAAGAAGCATGTTTGGTGGGTAGAAAGAAACAGAGGATTCCGATGGAGTGAAGGACACATTGACTATAGAGAATTTCAAAGAATAATAAAACCGTATTTGAAAGATTTAAAAATTATTGTGAAGGGTAAAGAGAAAATAAAATGGGTAAAAGATCTATGTGACCATGAAAATATTCTAGATATAAGTGATAAGGGTATATGTAATCTAAAAAATATATGCGAAATGTACTGTAAAGATATAAATTCATTTAATTGTTTTACTCACAGAGATAAGCAATATTGTGCTTTAAAAAATGTACTATGTATTAAAAAATGGTGTTCTGAAAATAGCATAAATCTATAATAAATTTAATAAAAACATATTTTATATTACTGTAGTTTTATTTACTTTTTTAGATAAACAATTAAAGACGGTTTTCAATCGAAATCATTTATTATCAATTACTTATTAATACTTTATATACAAGTACATAGTTTTACATTTTATTTTGATAATATTTAAAATAAACATTAATTAGAATATTTAACAATTATTTCATTATACTATACTATACAATGTCACCACATAGTCTCTTTGATATTTTCCTAACTAAAACGTGCGTAAGGTCCAAAATTTCATCAACAGAATCTTGTACCACGTACTGGGCGTTGAGTTCCACGTCTTGATCGTCTTCCTCAGAAGTGTTCATCGATGCGAGGTCATTCGGCAAGTCCAGAATTTTAATTTGGATTAATTTTAATCCACGCTTCTCTTTGCATAAGACGAACGACTTAGAAACGTTCGTTTTCTTCTTTGCAAGGCTGAGTTTTCTTGGTTGCTTCTTCGGTCGGCGTTCCAAGAGTTCTTGATATTGTTGTGTGAAGTTTTCCAGTGGGTCCTGGGCGTACTGACTGAACATAATGTCAGAAGAATTATCCATTTTCTGTAACAAATAGAAAGTAAATTTAGAAAACACCTTGTTTTAAATGAAGTTCTTAATTATTAAAATCGAAATCAAGAAATAATTATACTTACAATCGATGTAGGTAACGTACGATCTGCAGCAGGACCGCGAACCAAATGACGTTATTAAATGTAAAGCTGCGTAATACAAAACCGCTAAGTTTGCATTTCAGCATGTTTGATGGATTGCACAAACTGCAAATGTGTAAATATTTCTTGTACAAATTTACTACACGTGGAGCATCTAATTACTTTATAGGTAAATTTGTCACGTGTACCTACAGTATTTTACTTAATCATGTCGCAACAAGTTCTCATGTGAGGTGACTTACTAAATTGTGTTAAACATTTTAACACTGTTTCCCCTTCAATCTAGTTACCATAAAATAAATAAAATAATTATAATATGAGATGTGGATAAGAAAATAAAAAAGAGGTATTCTGTTTAGCAAATTTATTTCTTAAAAGAAGTAATAGGTTTTACACAATGTACTAAGTATGACACTTATAGGTAACCATTACATTATTTATAAAACTATCAGTTTAATGTACAGACGGCGTCAAGTTAAGTTACCCCCCGCAGTGCTAAACTAGCACTCGTGTCTTGGATATAAGGACGGTCCAAAATCCAACAAAAGTAACTCCACGTGACGTCCTGTGTACATA
>JADPWL010000623.1:0-10046 GCA_019059595.1 Marasmia exigua | reverse complement strand
GTGTAAATTATCTGAAGGATTAGACCTGCAGCTGTCAAAGTAAGTCAAAGTCCCTCAATAGTGTCAGCTGTGTTAGCTTCTTAGACCTACGGATTCTACGGAGACCACTCGTAACGAAATCGCGAGCTTTAATGTGACGGGTAGGGCACACTAGCGACGCCAATCAATTTTAATTTTTAGCTAAGTGTTTGCCGAGATGTTGTAACCCCGAAATTGTTTAAAATACATCGGGCTTAGTTGATAAAAATTAAAATCGATTGGCGTCGCTAGTGTGCCCTACCCGTCACCTTAAATGCCGGGGCAGTTGTATACTTGCGCATAGATTTGGAAATTCCAATCTTACCACTGGCAACATTATTTGGACCTAATACTAGACTGTTTGGTGAAATATGAGCGTGATAAGAGGAATTTCGTTCGCCATAATTATAATGGCTCGAAGTTATTTATTGTGAAAAAACTCGTTACTTTTTTAATGGTTACCACTATATTACGCAGGGGCGTTACTACGGCCACAGTGAAACGTTACCAGTGAGTCGTTTACTCGGACGCTAAGTCGTTACATTTTGGTCGATGTAGCTATTTTTACCTATAACCATTCTACTTATTTAGTTACATGACCACATAATCGAATCGAATTTATAACTAGATAAAAATCATCAGCAACATCCGTGAAACGTCTACTAGATATAAAACCCTCAATTGACGTCCGAAGTATCAGGTCACATCCGGCTTGCATCCAGCAAGGTCATCTTTTTTGCGCACCGCCGCACATATCCATACATCCACTACACCAGAAGTACAGATACGTTACCGGCCTTTTAAGAAGATAAAAGCTCGTTTGTGTGTCGTCTGTGGGACAGACGACACAATTGTATACTCCATTGCAGAATCTTTCTGCGTTAGTGGCCACCAGTTCTTCGTGCTATGAGATCGCCAATATCCACTTTAAGTGACTATTGTAATTTATTTACTGAATAAGATCCTCAAGGACAAGTCATTAATTTTGCTCGTTTGACCACATAGATAAATAAATAGTTTCGATTTAAGGTCTCCGCGGCAGCTCTGCGAAATATTTGATGTGTCTCTTATCATCATCAGCAACTTACACTCGTCTACTGATGGACATAGGTCTTCCCTAATGCACGCCACTGCTCCCGTTTTTCGGTCATCCAGCCCACACCAGCCAGGCTTCGAATGTCATTATCCCATCTTGTCGCAGGGCGTCCTACACTACGCTTACCGAGTCGCGGTCTCCACTCAAGGACTTTACGGCTCCAACGGCTGTCGGTTCTGCGGCTAATATGACCAGCCCACTGCCACTTCAGTTTGCTAATTCGGTGGGCTATGTCGGTGACTCTGGTTCTCTGTCGGATTACATCATTTCTGATGCGGTCCTTCAGAGATGTCTCCCTACCGTGACTTTATTCACTGTGCCACAACCAAGTAATAAAATACTAGTTCTCATTTATTGTTCGTGAAGTAGTAGGTATTGCATTCGATGTTCTACTTTAAATCCTTTTGAGCATGAACTTCTAAAATATAACTTGGATGTAAAAAGCTGGGTACTCTACCTTTTAGTTTTTGTACGTTTTTTATTTATTTAAGTATGATTTATGGTAATATAAAGTAGGGTTTTATAAAGTTATACTTCTTAATACCGCCTTTAAAAATAAACCTTAGTTATTTAATTCCTTTATAACATTGTATCAGACTTGGCAAATACAGGTGTTGAGGACAGACTCCTTGGGCCTAGTTTGGTTTTAATATTTTTTTACTTATCTTGACAGGAGTTGTCATTGCTTTCTTGTTTGTATCTGTGTTGAAAATGTCTGCTTGGAAAACGTACTAATTTGGTTTGTATTTTTTATTTATTCATTTTAATATATTCTTTCACTCTTTTTACGCGCGTTTTCTTTCGTCTGCCGCAATTGGATCATGGCAAAGCATATTTTAGGATCAGAAGCGATAGCTTTGGTTTTGTTGACCGATTTGCACGATTTTTTTTCATTTGAAAAAATACACTTCCATGTTGGTCCCATTATCATCATGTCAGGAGATCCTGACATGATCCTGACATCAGATGATGAAGATATCCCAGAGAAATCGAGGGCAACTCTTAAATTTTATAGGCATGTTTTTGTATATTATATCAAAGCCGCACAAGTATTTACGACTGATTGTATTATTTGTGGCTCAGCTCAGGTCAACTCTTCATCGGTTAGGAGTTAAATGATAAGTCTTTCAATACCGTATTCACCGTGTGGTTGCTATCTATAGCGAAGACACAATTAACTTTGCCAAAGTCAAGTGAGTCATTTTATTATTTTTTTTAAATTCAGCCAAAGAGAGATTTCACTAGTAACGACACGCAACCGCTTAGTACATTATATTAACGTTATCATAATTTGCAAGAATTATAACTGTTTGACCGATACTTCTTACACTACCTATAATTAGTTTAAATAATATCCATTCCCTACACTCACATAATTTACTCGTTTATCTACCTAGCAATAATCACTCCACTAATCCACCTTAAGAGCAGTTGTTAAAATAACCCTTACTTACACTTAGTGTTGACAGGTGTCCCAATTTGCGCGGGACATCCCGATAACCTGGGCACTGAAGTTGAGACTTCTCTTCGTTTGGGACGCCAAGTTTACGTTTGGAAGGAATTTTGAATGACCCGATTGTTTAACAATTATCTTAATTTTATTGAACTGTATCTTGACAAGAATTTTGTTTAAAATGTTCTACTTTAAATGTTCTGCAATTTTAATATAATATTTTCGCTTTTTTTAGGCTGGCCAAGTCAGCTGTACCTATGCGGCTAGGAAAGTATGATGCAGAGTGCTCTACCTATAGCTGCTGATCTATGATCTGCTGATAGTAGCTGTGCACAATGCACCTTATTTTAGTTTATGTAAGTTTGTCTATGATATGTATTTTGATACGTCTTTTGTTTGGCTGTCTAAATGGTCTATTTTTCTATACTTTGCTTGATACATAGTTTTCCGTTTCATCCTGTGTTTTCATCCCTTATCCCTAAATTTCTAACCAGCACACCACAGTCCTGTACATATTTTTGGTCCTTCTCCCTTAAAATTAAATTAAAACATCCTAAATTCAAAATTTCAACCTTTGCAATTTTAATTTTCTTAATAACTGATGGAAACTCGCTCAAGACGTAAGTTGAATCCCATCAAAGACAGTGCGGCTACAGCGATGCCTCCGCCGATCGCGGCGGGAGGTACGCACCCCGACGCTGGCGCGGCCGCGCCGGCGTCTACCGCACCGCCAACCTCTCGCTCATCATCAATCCGCACCCGCTCTTCGGCCACTATGCGCGCTTTAGAACTCGCTGCAGAAGCGCAGCATGTGCGGCAGATGGCTCAGGTGGCGATTGAAGCTGCAGAGGCTCGCCGACAAGCTGAGGCGAGAGCTGCAGAAACTATCCTGCGAGCTGAGGCGGAAGCTGCAGAAAGTCGACGGCGAGCTGAAACGGAACGTATCCAAAAGGAATATGAAGCGAAGCTAACTCAAATACGGGCTAATAGCTGTCGGAGCAGCCGGCGGTCCAGTCGCGCTAGCGTCAGTGACAAAAGTGTTGAAGAAAGGTTAGTAGACCCAAATAATTTTCCCGCTTCAACAAAACTGAACGCTACCCTCCCAGTAGTTTCCTCGTTAGACCCTATTGCCACACTTGTGTCGGCATTTGAAAAGATAACGGAAAAGATAGCCCAACCTAAGGGGATTAATATACCCTTGCCCTCTTTTGACGGGAAGTCCCCCACAGAGTGGCTGTCTTTTAAGAGAGTGTTCCAGGACACTGCGTCATCATATAATCATGTACAAAATTTGGCTCGTCTGAGCCACGCATTGCGAGGCACTGCTCGCGAGTCTGTTGACAAGCTTCTCGTGACAGCTAAGACTCCAGACATTGTAATGCGTGCTCTTGAAATTCGCTTTGGACGGCCTGAACTAATAATTTTACAGGAACTGCAGCTGGTGAGGTCTTTACCTAAACTTTTTAATATAGACAGAGACCTAATATTGTTTACCAGTAAAGTCAACAACTGTACTGAAACTTTGCGCCTTCTGGACGGCCAAGACTACATGAGGTCGCCAGAACTCTTTAACACTATTTTACAAAAACTGCCGACAACCATGAGAAGTAGGTGGTATGACTTTGCCACAGCGCACCAGTACAGCGGCCAATCTAAGCTCGAAATGCTATCGGATTTCCTACTAAACGAAGTAGAGATACAAGCTAAGTTTGGCGTTGTGGAGAGTTCATCATTTAAAACCCCTTATCTGTTTGACAGGAACACTAAATTGGATCGCGTGAACCAGGTTGAAGCAGACACCGGGGCGCCTGAATCCACTTCACATTCATCGACCTCGTCTACAGCTAAAAATGCATCAAAATTACCACCAACATCCGTTTGTTTACTTTGCAAAATAAATTCCCATTCGCTTGACAAGTGTCAAAATTTTTTGACTTTATCTATTGATGAAAAGTGGCAGTTCGTTAAAGAAAATAAAATATGCCATAGATGCCTGAAAAAAGGCTCGCATAACTACCATGCCTGTAGGGCAAAAGGAGTTTGCACTAAACAAGGTTGCTTACGTAAACATAATGAACTTCTACACAAAACTTATTCAAACGACACTGCACACGCCTTAGATGACGCCGCTTCTTCTTCGGAAGACGGACCCTCCGATGAACCTAGAGACGACTTACCTTCTAGATCACCCAACGACGTACCCTCAGATTTAGCAGCGCACTCTTCCGCCACCGGCAGTCCATTGCCACGGCCTATGCTGAAGGTTGTGGCAGTTACCGTGTCAGGCCCAAGGGGGTCTGTAGACACGTACGCTCTACTCGATGATGGATCTTCGGCCACCTTCATTGACTCTGAAGTGGCAAAGCGGATCGGGCTGTCAGGACCGTCGGGGAAAATTGATTTACGTTGCGTAGGGGGGTTATCCAGGCAATCAGAGGTACAGTACGTCGATTTCAAAATTAAGGGCCGTAATTCTGTAGACACCTACAAAGTTCAACAAGCCAGGTCTATTAGCAATTTAGATTTAGCTCGGCAGAGTGTAAGTAGAGAGGATATTTCAAAATGTCCATATTTGGCTGATATAGCAGACAAGTTCTGCTATTTTGATGCAAAACCCACCATTATAATTGGAATTGATAACTGGCAACTCTTAATACCCCAAACTACAAGATTAGGGTCTAAATCTCAACCAGTGGGTATCTTGACAGCATTAGGGTGGGTCTTATTCGGATTTGCATCTAGCAGAACTAAAACTGTTAATTTTGTAAACCACGTATGTTGTCGAGACTCCGCAACCGAAATGTCGCTTGATAGCCTCCTAAAAGCCCAATATCGCCTTGACTCCATAGGCATTACAAAATATGAAATGAGTGGCACTAGTGACAAGCGCGCTCTTGAGGTTTTAGAGAGGACGTCACGGCGCCTGCCACAGGGTCGCTTTGAGGTCGGGCTCTTGTGGAAAGCAGACAATTTAGTAGTACCGGACAGTAAAAAAAATGGCTCTTTCCAGGTTTTTTGGCTTAGAGAAGCGCTTTGCTCGGGACCCAGTGTATGCCTTGCAGTACCAAAAAAACATTAAGGATACCGTTGAGAAGGGTTATGCTGAAGAGTGCTCCGGGTCCGAATGTGAAGGTACAGTATGGTACCTACCACACTTCGGCATAGTTAACCCGAACAAGCCAGGTAAGCTCCGCGTTGTGCATGATGCAGCGGCCAAATCCGATGGAGTAAGCCTTAACGATCTATTGTTGACAGGGCCAGATTTGCTCCAATCTTTACTTAATATTTTATTTCGTTTTCGGGAGGAAAAAGTCGCTTTGAATGGTGACATAAAAGAGATGTTCCCGCAGGTAAAGATTCGCCAATCTGACCGCGACGCCCAACGTTTTTTATGGCGTGATAAACCTTCAGAACCAATAAAGACATTCAGAATGTCCTCCATGATTTTTGGAGCTGCATCAAGTCCATTTACAGCTCTTTACATTAAAAATAAAAATGCCACCGATCTCCAAGACCAGTTTCCCGAAGCTGCACGAGTAATAATTGACGACCATTATATGGATGACTGTATCACCAGTGTCGACTCTGTTGAAAAGGCCGCTCGTCTAGCAGCCGATATAGTAACCGTGCACCGGAAAGCTGGCTTCGAGATGCGCAAACTGGGTTTCTAATGAGCCAGTCGCTCTATCATTGTTACCGAAAGACTTATTGTTAGCACAGACGTCCAACGCAGTGATTGATATTGGCACAACTACTAACGTTCGAACGCTTGGTCTGCTATGGCGGCCAAATTTAGACACCTTCTCAATAAACACGGGGCTCAAAAAAGACTTCGTTACACCAAAAAGTCTTACTAGACGCCAGGCTCTTGCACACATTATGCGCATCTACGACCCATTGGGTCTTGTATCACCCGTTGTGATTAGGGGTCGCATTCTTTTTCAATCTCTGTGGAGGCGTGGCACTTCTTGGGATGAAGAGATTCCTCTAAATCTTATACCGGAGTGGCGAAACTGGTTCTCAGATGTAGCTAGTATTTCTGGTCTCTTATTTCCTAGGCGTTACGATTTTGTAGAAACAGATATTTTGGAACGCGAACTTCACGTATTTTGTGACGCTAGCGAAGTAGCTTATTCTGCGGTTGGTTACTGGCGCTTCAAGTGTAAGAATGACTCATTTAGATTGGCACTCATAGGTAGCAAAATTAGAGTAGCACCACTAAAACCCACTTCCATTCCTAGATTGGAGCTACAGGCCGCTTTGATCGCAACGCGTTTTGCGGACACAATCGTTGAAGCGCACAAACATAAACCATCACGTAGAGTATTTTGGTGCGATTCAATGACTGTGCTCGGTTGGCTCCGCAGCGATGCAAGAAGTTACAAACCGTTTGTGGCTCATAGGTTGGGAGAAATTTTGGAATCCTCTGACGCTAATGAATGGAGATGGGTTCCAAGTAGTTTAAATGTTGCGGATGATGCAACTCGCGTCAAAGGCGATTCCTTAACCCTCTCTTCACGTTGGGTGACTGGGCCACCGTTCCTCATCTCGGAAAATGACTGGCCTAGTCAACCTGACATTCCTGCTAACTCGTGCGCTCATTTGTATCAGATAACGTCATCCCAAGTTCACTTGCCTTTGTCAGCTAATCCAACACGCTTTAGCTCATGGCTTAGAATAGTACGTGCTACAGCCACTGCTCACAAGTTCATTTTTTTATTGCGTATGCGTAGCTTACTAAAAAGAGGTATAGAACTTTCTAAATTGACTAAAATAAGCAACTGCATCTGTTCTTTCGATTTAAGTACCACCCCACCTGTAACGGCACTAACTTTGCGAGCTGACGTGAGTAGCTTGAAAGCCCTGACGGCGGAAGACTTAAACTTGGCTGAAATGCATATCTTACGTCAAAGCCAAATAGACAGTTTTAAGGAAGAACTTGCATGTATAAGGACGCAACAGCCTCTCAAGAGACAAAGTCGACTTCGTCATTTGTCACCGCAAATTGATAGCGACGATGTACTCAGGCTATCAGGACGAATTGGTGCAGTTGAGGAAGTAAGTAAGGAAACCATGTTTCCAATAATTTTAGATGGAAAACACTTAAGCACTCGTTTGTTGGTGCACTACCATCACGTACGAACGGCTCATGGTAACACTGAGACAGTAGTAAATGAGCTCAGACAGACCTATTGGATAATAAACCTACGCAGCACCGTGCGGTCAGTCGCTCGCCAGTGCCAAGTTTGTCGATTGAGTCGTACACAGACGTATAATCCTCCCATGGGAAACTTGCCCAGTGCCAGACTCGCTCACCACACTAGACCCTTTACGTTTGTGGGCTTGGATTACTTTGGGCCCGTTCGAGTGTCCATTGGTAGAAGGCAGGAGAAAAGATACGTGGCTCTGTATACGTGTCTAGTAGTCAGAGCTGTACACCTAGATGTAGTACATTCATTGTCATCTGACTCTGCTATTATGAGTCTGCGAAGGTTGATCGCGCGTCGTGGCACCCCAAGCGAGATGTATTCGGACAATGGTACCGCCTTTGTTGGCGCCAACAGAGAGCTCAAGATACTGTACGACGAGAAGGTCAGTGAGTTCGCTGCTAACGAGCGAATCCAGTGGAAATTCATTCCCCCTTCGGCTCCCTTCATGGGCGGTGCGTGGGAGCGCCTCGTGAAAAGTGTCAAGACAGCACTACGGATCACACTTAAAGACCGCACACCAAAAGAGGAGGTCTTCAGTACTCTCTTAGCTGAAGCAGAATATATTGTTAATTCTCGGCCGTTAACACATGTGCCGGCCGAGCCTGAGTCTCCGGAAGCCCTGACCCCGTTCCACTTTCTAATAGGGAATTCTTCGGGACGTCCCATTCCAGCCACACTGAGCGACCATGATCTCAGGTCTCGCATCAACTGGAGAGTAGCAGCAAGACTCGGGGACATGTTCTGGACCCGATGGGTTAAGGAGTACCTGCCAAATCTGCTTCCACGTAGAGCGAACACTGGTCCAGCAGCGGTAAATGATGCCCAAATTAAAGTTGGGGATGTCGTCCTGATAGCTGACGGCAACCTACCTCGGGGCACCTGGCCAAGAGGACGCATCGTCGCGTTATTCCCCGGGGGTGACAACGTTGTCAGAGTGGCAGACGTACAGACAGCAGGAGGCATACTAAAACGTCCTCTGAAGAAGTTAGTGCCGCTGTTCTGTTAGAAGAATTTATGTTTGTTTTGTTTTTCTTTTTTTTTCGTTCCATTTTTAAACATATTTCGTTTTGTTTCCATTCTGTTAAATATTTAATAAGTTATGTCTTTTGTTAAGTAAGTTTAAGTTCCTATTTAGTTTGTTTTTTACTCCCTTTTTAACTGTTATTTAAGTCTTGATTTAGTTTCACTTAACCTAACTTTGTCCTTTTTCTTGTTGTATATATACGATGTGCACAATGCACCTTATTTTAGTTTATGTAAGTTTGTCTATGATATGTATTTTGATACGTCTTTTGTTTGGCTGTCTAAATGGTCTATTTTTCTATACTTTGCTTGATACATAGTTTTCCGTTTCATCCTGTGTTTTCATCCCTTATCCCTAAATTTCTAACCAGCACACCACAGTCCTGTACAGTAGCTGAATAGAAAAAGCTTGTGATAGAGGGTACATGACGAAGGATTCACAAGCTAAAGATTCTATCTATCTAGAGATAAAGATAAGATAAAAAAATATTTATTCAAATTACGTCCACACAGAACACTTATGAATGTCAAAATAGGTAGATATAAAATTATTAATTATGCAATGACACATCTTGTGAACTAAATTGGAGAGGACGCTGCATTCCATACAGGCTACATCATTTAGGATTACAGGGGAATCACACATGTAGGTACAACTTATTTGTCAATAAAGCAATTATTTATTTATTTAATAATCTACCGTCATATGTACACATATAATGTACCTAAATGAATGATTGTGTTACTAAAAGCATTGTGTTACTGGCAGACATGCAATCTGCAATCCATGTTTTCTAAGTGGGCGGCGAATAACCATCATCATTTATTTGTCTCTTATTTTTCATTAAAAATAAAAGGTTTTATAGCGAGATGTTTATGCATTTACTTCCATTTTAATTATTGGGGTTGTCCCGATTTGAACGTCCCGTTTTTCTTTTCGTCCCGAAATTTAAAACACGGCAGCACTATCCACACAGAACTATAATAACGTTACTCCCACAGTAACGACACATGCTCGACGGCTGTATACAACGGCATTCTTTAGAAAACATCTAAATGACGTCTAATGGTGGTTCCAGTGCTTTAGCCGCCATTTTGTCACTGTCCGCCAACTTGTAGGTGCGGTTTTAAAATGGTCCGGTTTCTACGTTTCTAGTTTATTTTGTCGTGGGTTACGGTAAGTACTATTAAGATATGGTATTCATCGTCAGCTCATTTAAGTCCCCACTGCTGGGGCAACGGGCCC
>JADPWL010000621.1:0-16516 GCA_019059595.1 Marasmia exigua | reverse complement strand
CTTGGTATGATGATGACACAAAATTGTATGAAAGTTTGGCGATTAAAAAGAGTAACTGGCGAGTTTCTTGCCGGATCTTCTCGACCAGAAACAACTTTCCGAGCCGGTGGTAGAATCGCATTATGTTTATTTATTTCTTTAGTATATTTTATGTATCAACATATATATGTATTGACATGTAAATTATACATAAGTACTTATAAATAGTTTTAAGTCATTAAAATGTATGACGATTTGTAAGTGCTGTATACAAGCCTATGCAAATAAAGAATTATTTGATTGATAGATTTGTTTTGACGTTCTTCATATAAGTTTGATGCTTCAAGGATTTTTCATGTTGTTTCACAGATCCAACACCGTCAAAATCAACCGAAAATAAATGCTGACATATGTTACATTTTGCTGTGAACTCATCTTTTTTTGATAACCACGTATGTTGTTTCACGATTGGATTTCGTTGTGACGAGGTACGGAAGGAAGACCAATTACGCGACGACGAATACCAGCAGCAGAGGAACGAAGATACAAATGGGTGTCAATCTTTCGGACCAACAGTTCACCCAGCTCATCGCTTCTCTCAATAACCGACGCAGTACCCTGGCATCATGCAACGCAACCTACGACGGAACCAAGAACTCCGAGGTGGTAGAAGCGTTCCTGGCGGCCGTTCGCGTATTCAAGACCATAGAGGCGATAACGGACACGGATGCTCTAAATGGTCTGCCGCTTTTGTTGCGGGAGGAAGCTGCGAAGGCGTGGCAAGGCGTGAAAGAAAAGATCGCTACTTGGAACCAATTTGAAGAACAACTTCGGAAAAACTTTGCTCCCAAGAAGCCGAACTATCTGATCTTTCACGAGATCATAAGCGAGAAGCAGGGGGAGCAGGACACCGCAACTTTCATCGCGAAGAAAAGAATGCTGTTTTCACAATTGCCGAAAGATAACCAGTTGAGAGAGAATCAACAGCTGGACCTGGTTTATTCCCTTCTCAACTTGCACATCCGCGATAAGGTCCCAAGAGAAGCGGGGACGCGGTCGTCCTAGGAAGAATTATCTTTAACCAATTCCTTTTGTCCTGGAACCTCGTCGGGACGCCTATCGGTTCCAGAAGGGGGTCTGTAACAAATATAATTTTATAATGTCCTAACTCAATAGATGGTACCAACATCTATTAAGTTTACTGTATGTAAGCATGCTTGCCTGCCTACAAAGTATCACCGCGTCCGTTCACCGTATGTATATACTATAAGTGTTCGTTCTGCCTCACAATGCTAGATGGCGTGAGGTGTACTTAATTCGCACCAGCATTTCGATTTTCTGTTAGTATAAGACCCCGACGATACTTTGTAGCCGGTATGATCTGATATTTAGGAGTCTCTTGAGTTGGCTCTCAAACACTTTGAGACCTTTTCGAGTATTCTAGATTACACATCTACGTACATACACCCTACGTGTACTCCGGCACTTGGCTCGCGCTTTCACGATAGTGTTGTTGGAGTATGGCAATTACCCCTTATGTGATTGAGGGAGGCCCGTGCCCAGCAGTGGTTTATGACTATGATACTGCGTCACTCAAGCCCCTTCCTCACCCGTATCCCGGCTACAATACTTTTTTATTTTATTTATTGTATTTTACTAAAATTCCATCAGTTGCCCC
This sequence comes from Marasmia exigua, assembly GCA_019059595.1. NCBI lineage: Eukaryota > Metazoa > Arthropoda > Insecta > Lepidoptera > Crambidae > Marasmia > Marasmia exigua. The sequence goes on along the minus strand of JADPWL010000621.1, from coordinate 14,859 downwards.
ATCTTAACAGATATTTAAACAGTCGCTAATATCTGACTACTGGAAACGCAGCAATACAAGACTTTCCTCAGCCTTACTGCGCATTTTATGCATGTGATAATATGCTTCAAAACACTGGCGACCCAGATTAATCGGATTGCACGCAGCAACCACCACCTCAGCGGTTATTACTGATATTTTGGAAAAATAGAATGCTTATGGAAAAGTGGTGACAGTATTTTACTGACAACGCTGCAACTTATTAAAAAGAGGTGTAGAAGAATCTATGCAAATACCAACATCGCATAGCCCGAACCGTCGTAGCTCACCCCATTACTCAACAGTTAATGATGCAATATTCCGGATTTAGGCGCATTACTCACAAAATGCTGAAAAGAGTGTAAGCTCTGGCATGATCATCCACACCCTGAGTATGGCAATTACCCCTTATTGTGCAATTACCCCTTATGATGGGAGGCCCGTGCCCCAGCAGTGGGGACTTAAATGAGCTGATAATGATGATGATGACTCACAAAATGTAGAAGCATTATCACAAATTTTAAGCAGAGCTCGGTTACAGCTTATAAGTTAAAAGTAAAACAGATAGAGCTTAACTTGCCAGAACTAATACTAAATTTAGACGTCATAACTAGGTGGAATAGCATCTATATTATGATAGAAAGACTTGTGGAAGTAAAACAGCCATTAACGTTTATTTTTGTTTTATCATCGGCAATGAGTTCTCCGGAATTCACCTGGATTGTGGACCGTTCTAAATGGACCGAGTCATGTTCCAAGCTGGGGCTGGAAAGTATTCGGGAAATTGACGAACGTCTACAAAGAGTAGAGGCTTACCGATACTCACCACCGGAGACAATTGTCGATGCTGGATTCTCTTTCGTTTCGATTTGCAGTGAAAAATATGTTGAAAGCCATTGGAATGCCGTAACTTCGGATTACGGCGTGAAACCAGATTTTAGACTCTACCATGCTTGTTTAGCGCGTGCAAAACTCATTCCGGTTAATCCGTTTACTTGGACACTTGGATTATAGACGATACCAAGCCCTATCATTCCGCACTAATCGGACGTCTCAACGAAACGTTAACTTATGGGCTACGTAAACCAACACAGTATTACACGTTCTATTGCTCGATTCGATTAAAAGATTCTCTTGAAATGCGTAGCATCGCCGGCTTGATCGTCAAGTCGAAGGGAATGCCATTCAAAATAAAGAGAGGCGACAATTCTCAGATTTCTGATGTGGCTCTTTTCTACAATATATGTAATATTGTCGAATCACTTTTGAATCTCGCGAATTTGAGATGCTCTTTGAGCAGGACCCAATTTACGATTTTCGTCAGTTTGAAAGATTGTGATGATATGGAAAAAGCGGTATTTGAGGAAAGGAAAATAAACCTATACTTGATAATTGATGAAATGGCGATTACCTTTTGTTCCTCGCCAAAGCAAAAGTGTAGGGAGGTAAGGTCTTTCCTAACATTCGTGATACGGACTGCGAGCGCCCTTGCTGAATTCCAACGTACTTACGAACACGTTCAGACTAACACAAACTCGAAGGAGTGTAGCGCGACTTTGAAATTACATGATTTCCGAGGAAGCGAGTTACAGCACCCCTTTATGAGAACCTCCGTTCTAGCTCTGTAGGAAGGTCCCACCACGGCTTGTCAAGCGCGTTTGTGTCTTGTTTTGTTCTTTTCAGTCTAATTAGATAACTCATTCAATGAATGCGTATTGCGTTAACGAGGTTCTTACATATTATTATTTTAAGTAGGTATAATTTGAGAAAAATGGATCGTGATAACTCGGGAGGTGAGTGTAGTACAGGTGCAAAGAAAAAAAAGTATTATTGTACTTTCAATGACCTGTGGTTAAAACAACATACGTGGTTATCAAAAAAAGATGAGTTCACAGCAAAATGTAACATATGTCAGCATTTATTTTCGGTTAATTTTGACGGTGTTGGATCTGTGAAATAACATGAAAAATCCTTGCAGCATCAAACTTATGTGAAGAACGTCAAAACAAATCCAGGTATCACGTCTTTTTTTTCGTTTAAAAACAGCAAAGAAGAAGATTTAATTACTGCTGCTGAAGTTACTTAAACTTTCCATGGTATCAAACATCACCACAGTTACAATAGTCAAGTTTGTGGACACAAATTAAACGCTATCATGTTTTCTGATTCGATGACAGCAAAAAAGTGTCATGCGGAAGAACAAAAGCGAGCAGTATTGCCGAAAACGTTTTAGGGCCAGCTAGTAAAGAATGCCTACTTAGGAATTTAAAAAGAAGTCAATATTTTTCAGTAGCGATTGATTCGTCAAATAAAGGTAATTTGAAAATGTATCCGTTATTGATTAAATATTTTTCATTCGAGAATGGAATTCAAACTGGTTTGTTGGATTTTTACGAAGATTACCAAGAAAACAGTGAAGCAATAAAAGATCAAATAATACAAATTTTATCTATAAATGACCTTGAAGTGATGGAATAAATATTTATGTTTACCAAAAGCTTAAAACTTTAAACTCAAAAATATATAAAGCAAATTGCAAGTGCCATATTCTCCACCACTGCATTAAAAATTCTTTGAAGGCTCTGTCAGTTGATGTGGAATTAATTATTTTGAAAGTTTACAGCGAATTTTCGGCTTTTGCTAAAAGGAGAAATGAGCTGATGATAAGTTGCTTAGATGCAGAAATTGAGTTTAGAGAAATATTAAGAGATGTGCCAACTCATTGGTTATCGTTACTACCTGCCATAGACAGAATTCTATCGCTGTGGCTAGCTTTAATTGCTTATTTCAAAGACCAAGGTCAAGAAAATTGTACTTCATTTCTATGGAATACTTTTTGTGTCAGTGATGCCGAAACTAATGCAGTCTTATTTACTCTTTATTTTATGCAAAATCTAATGCAAGTCTTTCAGAACGCTATAAGCTTTTGGAATCCGACAGAGTAAAAAGCACTGAAATTCCTGACATAATGATTGATCTGAGAACGAAGCTACAAAACAGACAAGCTGATCAATTTTATGGTAAATCTGCCATGGATTTATTAAAGCAGTTTGATGAACAGCAAAAAACAAATCTGAAAACTGTTGTCAATTACTTTTTTCTCGTTGTTTAACATATTTAGAAAAGTGGTACAACTTTGATGATCCGGAATATCAAGCAATGAAAATCTTATCTCTAAAAGAACCAATCACATGGTCAGAAATTACTAGACTCCAGGAATTGTTAAATGTTGACTTGTCGACTTTACGATGAGTTTGGACTTTTGCGTGAGATGCAGCCACATGTCGTTGACGAGAAGCGAGTTGATTTACGCTGGGTTGACTTCTTTACTAAATCGAAAGATAGAAATCCTTGTTCTGAATTGAAAAAAATGGTCACGTTTGTTCTTTCCGTTCCTGTCTCTAATGCTTCTTGCGAACGTATATTCAGCATAATGGAACAAGCATGGAGCAAGGAAAGAAACCGAATGAGTATTTCTTTAATAAAAGCAGAGTTACAAGTACTCATAAACTTCGATTTTACGTGTAAAAAGATTTTGTAATGAAAAACCGTAAAATATTAGATGCTGCTAGAAAGCGAAATAAATATTAATTTAAAAATTAATTGAGTTTTTCTTTCCACATACTCCCCAAAGTCTCCCGGGTTGGTTCTTTAAACAGATGGCAACCCTAGGCGTCACTAATTGACATGGTTAAATGCATCATTAGCATTTGAATTATCGTGTCCATAATGAACACGCCAATCTAACGCTCTCTTTGTGGCACCACCGATACGATTTGCCACACCTTTTCCATGATCACTCTCTGAAAATGACCAAGTCGTCATGGATAGTTTTCATTTGTCAGTAAAAAAATTCTGCCTGTATTGGCTGCTGGGACCATCAAAGAAAAAGTGAATAACTGATAAACCCTTCCCTTCCCTTTCCCTATTACGAATACGATATATTTCTTTGCTCTACCCAAAGGTTGTCTGGAAGAAATCGCTACAAGCGATAATACCGCATTATTGTACTGTCTGTTGTTGTTGTATCATGCTTGTATTTTCTTTTTGTGCAATAAAGAATATCTATCTATCTATCCATAAACTTGGGCACAATTGTTTCGCTAGTTTTATAATTGGGATGAGGTGTGCCCAAATAGCACCAGGCTCATTGCAGTTGTTATCTGATAAACTTACAAATTATTGACACTGTGTTTCTAAGAATCATGACGGTATGCAGAGTTACCCTCCAAAATGAAGTGATTGAATCTCCTATGCCAACTTGCAGTCATAGTTTTCTGAAAAATCTACTAATGTTATGCAGTTTTAGTCTTTATTACAAAAGTCTTTATTCAAACTTCAAACCACATCACTTGGATGGATTTTACTCCACCAAAGTGCGCTTCTCACGCCACTTCCTACCGCGCGTAGTAAAACTATGGAATCAGCTACCAACGATGGTGTTTGCGGACAGATACGACCTGGTGATCTTTAAGAAAAGAGCTTATTCCTCCCTTAAGAGCCGGCAACGCTCAGTGATGCCCCGTGTGTCGCAGATGTCTATGGGCGGTAATTCACTTACCATCAGGTGAGCCGTCTGCTCGTTTGTCTGCCATAATGAAAAAAAAAAACCAGCGAAACTACACCGTAGGGGTTGAAAGTCCAAAAGTCATTTTTTTATTGAAAAGTGTTTGGGCACACACCAATTATAAGTTTCTTACTTTACTAATTAATTAGCAAACCCTTATACTGCTTTTCCCCCCTCTATTTCACAAAGGGTGATAAACTCTTCAACCCGCTCCAATCCGGTTTCCGCCCAGGTAGGCAGGGACAGCAAACATCTCACAGTACTAGCTTTGTTGGACTTTAGTAATGCTTTCAACACCGTGGATTTTGACATCCTGCTTGGCGTGTTGCGTTCTATTAACATATCTCCAACAGTAATTGACTGGTTTCATAGTTATTTGTTTAGACGCCGGCAACGACTCCGTGCTGATCATGTTATCTCTGAATGGTGTGATATTAGCGCCGGTGTACCGCAGGGTGGCGTCTTGTCTCCTCTCCTCTTTTTTCTCTTCAATTTCTTGTCCGCAATTTTCATTTCATTAATAACATCACTCATTTAATTTAACAAAATGCTACCTCATTTCCTCCTCGTCCGCCTATATTTTCAGACCATACGACAATTGTTGCAATATTAGATGTTGAATCAAAAATTGTTAAGTTCAATGTCCAAAGTTTTCTTAAGTAAACTTACAATTAGTCAATTTCGGTGTTGCCATACACTTTTGCAAGTCAAAAATCAAAACATTTTTTTCGCCTGAACTTTCGTGTGCTTGATTTTTGTCTTTCTTCTTCAGTTATAATCAGCGTAATACGCATATATACCTAGAAAGTCTAAAAATATTTACTGGTCATAGAAAAATTCTCTCCTTTAAGAATATTAAGGACAGAATTTTGCTATAAACAGTATCTAAATTTAAACAAAGCATCGTAAAAGAACCAAAAAGAAGAAGAAAAAATACAACAATGATTTATTTTTAAGCATTTTATTTCTTTCGGTTATATCTTTTATTAAACTAAATTTTAGTTTTTCCTTGTAAAATGTCCTCGTCATCATCGGCACTCCTTCTTCCACGTAATATTTTATTTATATTTTTGCAGTAGATGTGAATAAAAAATCGGCTTACTATGTTAATAAGAAAAGTTATTACTTTTTCTTTGTGTTTCTGACATTTTTAATAATCAAAACCAATAAGCATTTAAACAATGGTTTTAATAACTTTTTTCAGTAATTTTATATGAACTTTTTTGAAACCGTATAAAGTAGATCTTAGATCTTAGATATATTTGCAATCAAGTCCTTTGTTTAATGTCCTTTGTTTTGTTTAATGGCATCATTGGAGCTTATTATGTTGCACATTTTAGAGAAAAAATTAATCTCGAAATTTTAATACTTTGAGAAATAAACGACTTCCTCGTATTTTGGTTTTTATTTTTTATCTCGATTATCTCGCCGTATTGGGAAAAGTTACTTAAATTAAAATATTGCCTTTTATTTCTTCTACACAATAAAAATCTACCCCAAATCCATGGGATTTAAAAACCACGGCCTTTTACAGTTTCATCTATTATGACGACAGGGTTGTCACGTTCTTAGATAATAATTTATGTCCGGGTCATATTTTAGTTCACCAAAAGAAATATATATATATATTTCGTAGCATTTGTAAATATACATAAAATAAGTCAATAGTTTGATTATCTGATGTATTCCACTCAAAGACGCTTGTAAACTACTTGACATGCAGAAGTAAAAGTCAAGCCACTTGAAGCCAATACCTTGAATTGGCTTAGTGTATTGCTTGTTACACTAAGCCAGTGTTTTTCAATCTGTGGGTCGCGACCCCTAGGGGGGTCGTGACGCCTTACTCGGGGGGTCGCCGGCTAAAAGAAAGAGTCGAGGTTCTTACACAATAAAAACGCAATTTTAGTGAGAAGGATGTGCTTGTTTATTTTCCAGAAGTTTATCAAATAGTGGTGTTATTTTTGAAACGTTAATAATCAAATCATTTTCTAATTGCAGTCTATTTCTCTTTTTAGTTTTAATGTCTACCATTGAAGAAAATGTCAGTTCACACAAATATGAAGTGGCGAATGGCACTAATAATTTAAGAGCTTCTTTTGCCAGCTCGGGATATTCGTGTTTTCTTTTTATCCAAAATACGTCGACACTTTGCGAATAAAATTCTATTTTAAGCATGCCATCAGCAGCTAAATCAAGAAGACTTTCTTTCATTTTTGTGGTGACATCAGCCAGATCTATTGATTGGTCCAAAAAAGGGTTTAAAATCCATCTACGCCCATTGTCAGCTTCAGAGTGCAAGTCTGGAAAGTATGTCAAAAGTTTCTCTTGTAAATTATGCAAGCTCAGTATCATGCAAGGAATATGAGCCGATACTGCAAAACTTTGGTCTGTTGCATTATCTTCAATTATCTTCTGAACACATGGAAAAGACTCGAACATTTTGTTTTGCAGAGATGTTGACCACAAACGAAGTTTTGCGTGAAATGCTTTTATTTTATCTTTGGCTGTTAAAATATTTTCTCCTCTTCCTTGAAGGTTCTTGTTCAAATCGTTAAGATGGCTAAAAAGATCTGCCAAAAATGCTAATTTCAAGAGCCAAATAGAGTCAGAAAAACGAGAAGCATATTCAGATTTTGCATCTTGCAAGAACATTAATAATTCAGCTCTCAGTTCCAGAACTCTTGTCAATACCTTTCCTTTGGATAGCCACCTGACCTCTGTGTGATAAAGGAGATTTTGATGAAGCGAGCCCATATCTTCACAAACGATTCTGAATAGCCGGGTTTGCAAAGCTTTACCTTTGATAGAATTCACAATTTTTATTACCTCCGTGAGCACGTCATTTAAATCAGAAGGTACTACCTTAGCAGCTAGAGCCTGTCGATGAAGAAAACAGTGTGTCCAGGATATGTTTGGCATTATCGCTTTTAATCTTGCAATGAGTCCACTAGTTTTGCCAGTCATAGCTTTAGCGCCATCGCTACAAATTGCGATACATTTTTTCCAATCAATATGGTAGTCGCAAGTGCTTTCTAAAAACATATCGTACAAACACTGGCCAGTAGTGTTTGCAGGAAGTGCTTTGCAAAACAATATTTCTTCCGTGATACTGTCATCTGCTTCAAAGCGCACAAATACTACAAACTGTGCACAGTCGGAAACATCTGTAGATTCGTCAAACTGCAAAGCAAAATGTTGGCTGTTCTTTAATTTTTCGACTACTTGTTCTTGAATATCCTTGGCCATATCGTTTATTCTGCGTGAAATAGTATTGTCAGAAAGTGGTATGTTTTTTAATTTGTTAGCCTCCTGCTTACCGACCATATCAAGTGCTGCTGGCAAAATAAGATTTTCGGCAATTGTATGTGGTTTCCCTGCTTTAGCAACTCGATATGCGACTTTGTAGCTAGCTAATAATGATGATTCGTTGACACTGGATGCCTGAAAATAAACAAAACAAAGTTAGTTGGTTAACAAAAACCAAGTTTAATTATGATGCAATTTATGGCGTATAACTTCAATAAAAATAGGTAGGTATTGGTAAAAAGTGCAAAGTGCATTGAGGGTTTTAACACGAGTCGATAAATCGCACCCGTCCAAGAGTTCACTCTTCTCAAATTGCCTTTCGCGCATGCGCGCGAACTTCATCAAAAATCGCGGCGCAAAAGAGCAAATGCGCGCGAATTATCGACTCGTGTTTTAACAACACTTTGTGGAGACTAGAACATTATTTATAATTTACTTACTTACCTGAATTATAGTATTTTGCTGCTGACTAAGAGCTTTCAACTTTCGTTCAAAGAAATCCAACGGCTTATTAGCTTCTTTTTGATGCTTGGTTGTGAGATGCCGCATAAGCTTTGACGGTTTCATACTCTCATGTGATAAAACATCGCCGCAAATTACACATTGAGGTTTATTATTTAAGATTGTGAACCCATATTTCAAATAACTGTCATCGTAACGTCTATTTTTTTTTTGGTTTAATTCACCACCACCGCTATTGACACTCGTACCAGATGTTGAAGGCTGCGATCTTTTGAGAAATTTATCCATATTACAAACGCGCGGAGAAGGTAACCGAAAAAACAAAATAATGATGTCCGTACTTATCGGTGACTGCGCTCTGAGTGAGATGAGAGTTGAAACAAAACATGATTGCGGGTGGCGCGCGCGGGGGGAGTTCTTACTGTCACATGACAATGCGGTGTGGCAACGTCGCCTGCAGTTTGGCCGGCGTGAATTTAGGTAATGTTTTTCGTTAGGTCCTACTAACTAACGTATGTAAAAACTGTACTTAGGTTAACATAATAAAAAAAAATCTTTGGCTTTCTACGTCACAAGGGGGTCGCCAAAATATTTCAATCTGTAAAGGGGTCGCGTAGTCAAAATTATTGAAAAACACTGCACTAAGCCAATTCGCTACGATGAGAACTTGCTAGATCTTAACAACATGAGCTGGGAGTACCTCCACGCGGTGAAGGTGGTAACAGTGTGTACTGGCTAAAACACCCGTTATTACATTACAATTTATATGACCCACGATGCCAGTCATGTTAACATGCCTTCGGGCTTACGTTGTTTTTAGTATCTCTGTAGTAAATCAGTTTGGCGCCACGGTAGCCTACTAAGTAACGCAGTAATCATGGAGTTAGAAAAATCTGATGAGGTTACTTTATCTCCACAAAATCTCATTGATTCTGTTAGCCTATGTGACTTTGAGCCTCAGCCAGAAGACTCTTGAATTCCAGGGCTTGTTCGAATGTGTGAGCTATTGATGGCGCCGAAGGTAGTGCTTCTGAGACTACTACTAAAGTGTTAACCAGATTTGACGTCTTCAAGTTATTTACAAAAAACTTAAAAGATATGTAAATTCTGAGCTTACAGACAAAATGTTTGAGCATTTTTTAAATGGCTTCCACATTTCAAAAACAAAAGAAGAATTTAAGCATATTCTTGCTAAATTTATAAGCAAAAGTTACAGATTGTACAGTGGCCAGCACATCAACTTACTACACTTTGACCTTGAGCGCATCGAAAGATGAACAGAGAGAATCGCACGAAAGAGACAAATAGCGTTGGGCAGATTCTACTTCACATGTTTCTTGCTGCAGTGCAGCCCGCAACGCGAATTAAACCTTATTTTGCTACAAATAGAGACTAAACTACAAATTAGACTAAAGAATAGCCAACCAATTTGAAAAGTCACATCATGTCTAAACAAATTACACTTCTAATTGTTTGGATAATATTCAGTCTTAAAATTTTATTGCCGAAATGTTTATTACGTAGACAATGTTTGAAGAATTTAGCAAGCAAACGGGCTGCTTTAAGCGGGAAATTCAAAATAAGATATTTGACACTTGAAATATTTGATATCTAATTTAGAGATAACGATGCGATTTTTGATTTACATAATTTTTAGAATTTGCTTTGAAATCTGTAAATGATATTTAGTAGTGCATGTTGAAAATATTGTATTTCTGTACTAAATTTAGAATGTCCTTTCATGTCATTAACCGTAACTGTAAATTTGGTTATTCACGAAAGCTAAGGTGTATTAATTGGTTAAAAGAATGTGTCTTTTACAGCTTGCGAGTTATTTTTGCGGCGAAACAGACCTTATTCCTCTTATATTAGTGACTACTTTAGTATGAACGCTAATTCATAACAGTTTTTCTAATTGCAATACACTTATTATATATTTGGAGGAACTTGTAAGCAGGCAGTGGGAATCGTCACGTGTTCAGCGAGAAATATAATCTACTGATGATTATTTACATTTTTTTTACTTTTTTTTACAACTTTAATATGTAGATATTTTTGCGATTCAAACTTAAAAATAAAGCTTTAAGACAGATTTGAATTTTTAGAACGCTTAGACCTTTTAAGACCTACCACAGCAGATGCATTTTTCGTTCGATGAATTTTATACGTTCGTAAAAGAATCTTACGCATGTTGAGACTAAAGTCACCTCATCTCAGCGTGTAATTCCCGGTTGCTTCCAAAGCGGTCGCTTCGGAGCCCGGGGCACGCTTTGACCATGGTCCAGGATTTGGGGAGTCTGGCAATTACAATGAAGCGACTGCCTTCCGACCTTCGCAACCCTTCAGCAGGGGAACCAGACCATCCGAATCACGGTTACACGTTTCAGAGACTATCCAAAACGTACAGATTTCCTCACGATGTTTTCCCTCACCGCCAAACTGATGGTAGAGTGTCCTTATTTTATACGGTCCTTATTTATTTCTAATGTTTTGGCGAGATATTGACGTGATTTATGCGTTGAAAAGATGAATGAAAATGCGTCTTTATTTAATTGCTTTTTGCCACAAAAATATTCTTTATATATTTTTTATAGTAAATGCCTTTTTTAGTTATATTTCTTATATTAATTACATTTTGATTTAGCGCTCCGCGTTTGCTCACTCTCAAAACGATATTACTACAATATAAATGGGTAATAAGGGAAAGAGAGGGCGGGGGGTGTTGGAGAAGGGCACATTGGTATTAGAATTAAGTATCTGTATTTACATTATAACAAAGGGTGAAGTTACATTATTACTATGATTTTTATTATTAGATTGAAATCATTTATTATAAAATTAAACGTAATTGTTGTATAATATATATTTTATTGTTTTGTTTTTTATTGTTATTCTCTTTTGTCATGTTTTTGTTATTATTATTTTTTTCTTGTTTTCCTTTTTTTTATTATCATTATTGTTATATTACTTTTTTTTTCTTACTTTAAGTAGTGACAAGTTAGTTAATTGCCTTATGCATAAGGCCTCCCACGACTCTATTTTATTTTATTGCCTAAACTCGTACACGGTAGCTGATTGTGATTTCCATAATTTCTGATAACAAATATTACAAATTAATCACTCACTGCCGTATTTAGAGCCGTCTAACAAATTATTCGCTTAAAATACAGATTTGTTAAGAGTTTCTTAACAAATGAGTCAAACAGTTGTTGGTTTATCAGCTTTAATGGCAGAGCTTTAAATTAAAATTGGTAGATTTTTTTTAATAAGTAGGGATCTACTTACTTGCTTAAAGAAGGATCACTGCCTAATATTAAAAAATATTACCAACAACGAAAAAAGAATTACCTACTGCATATAACTTTATTTTAATTTACCAGTCACTCGATCGCCATCGTAATATACTGCCACTAAACCCACAACGCAGAAGTGTCGGTATGTTGAGTTTTATTTCAAAATTGTATTTATTGCAATGATCATAACGTAATTATTTACTATGATCGAATTTACGTGAGCCTAGTATGCAATGCAGTAGTCAATAAATTTACTTAAACAAGGTTATTTTTAAGGGAGACCCCAAATATTTGGGGAGCATTCTGCTTATATAGGTAATTAATTAAAAGCCCCGTCTCTGTATCGTTTTTAAATAAAATTAACATTACGTTTTAATCGAAAAAAAGAAATTGGATTTTATAAATCTATTTAATTAGTTTAATCAGACATTAAGAATGAATGCTGAAATGAAGCCCTATTTGAAAATTGATTCACTTTACATATAATTGTAATTTAAAAAAAATACATAAAAAACTTTACAAAAGTATTAAATTGTTTAACCAAATATTTAGAAAAAAAAAACGATATTTTTTATTTAAAAGGCTTCATCGGAGCATTTTTCATGTGTTATTATAACGAATTATAACTTTTCAAGTTCATTCATTATTTTCGAATAAAACAAAAGTAAATATGTAAGAACAAACGGTCCAGGGACGGCGTTCTGAGGGTGACGGGTAGGGCACACTAGCGACGCCAGTTGATTTAATTTTTAGCTACTAAACCAGATCTATTTTAAACCGGATCTACTGTACGCGAAAAATTGATTCACGCTAAAAAAACGGACCCCATATGTGTGGATTTGTAACAAGTGGTGAAATTGTTTAAAATAGATCCGGTTTAGTAACTAAAAATTAAAATCAATTGGCGTAGCTAGTGTGCCCTACCAGTCACCTTAAGCTTGGTTTAGGACAAGGATACATATTATTTAAAGTTTTGCCGGGAATTTGGCTAAATGGTCCAGCGTAAGAAATGGTCGAAACAAGGATGCCAAAGACAAATAAAACACTTCTTTTAAATATAGGTAGGTATATGTATTTAGTTCAGCCCACTTTCAAAGTTTAGTTATAATTTTATATAACAAGTAACTTAAAATATCTACAATTTTAAAGTATTTTTACAAAAATCAAACATATGGTACGGGTAATGGGTGTTGTTTGACTAATCTTGAAACTGGTATTATAACAAAACAGGTAACCTAAATTAAATCGCGTTGATTGAATCAAAACTAACTATGGAAACTTTAAAAAGCACAATTTAGAACTATAATAATCTGTTTTAAAAAAAATAAAAAAAAAAAAGATTTTCCCTTTAGTATAAATAATATACCCAAAATATGATAGTCCCAAGAATACTCTTGATTAAATCTCTCTTATAACCATATACAGTCACTGCTTAAATAACCAAGTTATTAACGCGAAATCATAAATTTAAAAATAAATTCAAATAAAATATTTTTCAAAAGTAAATACAGATAACAAATAATGAACAAACTATTGATATTTTTTTTGTTTTTTTTTTAATAATAATTCTCACAACAATCTCATGCGTTGACCTGATTCCGGACTAAGTAGCTTAATCATTTGTGTTACTGATTCAGACACTGAGGACCACAAATATATACTTAATACTATATTACACCCATACACTGAAAAAACACACGATTTGTACAAATCGTGTAAATTATACCATTGAGTATAATTTCGACAAAAAATACAAAAAGTGCCTAAACGAAGCAATGATTAGCGGAGATTTGAAGAGAGTAATCACCCCATATTTTAATCGCTAAAACGAATACATTTCTTAATTTGTTTGAACGGCAGAAATTAAGGTCCGCGGCGAAGGCTTCAAATGCAATTTAGAAGAAGAGCCTATACCAAAAAGAGTTACAAATCTTTTACACAATCGTTATCAAAGCACTGAAGCAGCAAAAGATTTCGAAAAGGTGATCCAGAAATGTTTTGGCATCATCTAATACAGCATCTGTGATATAAAGTTTAAATTATGTTTCTAAACGCATCTTGTTCTAGTGTTAAGGGCGGGCTTGTCAACTTGAACAGCACCTCCCTGTCATTCAGTGTAAGAATAATAAACAATAACCCTCCAGTTTCGGTTACTTACTAAATATATCTTTATTTATAATAAATACACATGGCGCAGTCCATTCAAGAAATAATACATGGCAAACAGCTACATGTACCGCAGCTCTTCTCCCTTACAGGGAACTTACATGAAAACTGGAAAAAAATTTCACAAGCGTTTCGAAATTTATTCCCCTGGGGGAAAAGCGAGCGGTCTACATCGGTGCCAGAAGCGAGGAAGCTCAGCTAGCTTCCTTAACATAGTTGGAGAGGAGGCTCTTGGCTGTGTATATACTTGATTTTAAGAAAGTCCCCCTCTAAAAGAAGTCCTTCAGAAGTTTTAAAGACTAGTGTAAACCGAAACAAAAACTACTACATTGCAATTCAAATTCTATAGGAGAAACGCAGGCGACGGATGAAAATTTTGAACAATTTCCTCACAGAATTCAACAGTTTTGGCAAGTATTGCAAATTTTTTGTGAGAGTTTCAGAACTCTTTAATAAGAGATAGGCTTGTGTTAGGTTCGACAAAGGACATGAGTCCCCAATAACAGTCTTAGAAAAAAAGGATACCCAGCCTTGGAAATGTTGTTTTACCCATTAAGATTATCGCATTGAGTGAGAATCACATAACAGGAAATAAAACAAACGGAAGAAAGTCAATGTGGTGTCTCAATATTAAAACAAACAATCTAAAAATCCACACTCAAAATGCCTTGTTTAAGTGTGGATATGAGGCACAAGTAATGCCAATGTCCAAGCATACAATAAAACCTGTACACATTCGAGGAGAAATCACTTTGCTAAGCTGTGTAAAACTCATTGAAGAGAACTCTAAATGAAGTTACTCTTGGAATCTGAAGGTGACTATTTCTGTGGTGCTATTCAATTCTAACATTCAAACCCACAGTTTTGGGGATGGTATCAAGATCGAATAATAGAAATGCGAAGATTAATTTTCAACTTGACCCTGGATCATGTCCAACATAATTTTCCCACTAACTAAAAATTTTCAAGAGGATATGTGCAAAGTCACCTCAGCCTTTACAGCTCAATAAATCATCTGCGGTACTTGAAAGCTGAATTGGTTTACAA
>JADPWL010000619.1:0-17605 GCA_019059595.1 Marasmia exigua | reverse complement strand
GTAAATGTGAAGTGGCGTTGCTCCATAGCCAGTCCGTTGAGGGGGGCGATACGGGTGCTAGGAAGATACAAGCCAGTTAGTTACATACAAAGAACATAATGTTTTGTATGTTGTGCAATATATACCTGAAAATAGAATTCAAGACCAAAAAAACTACGACAGATATGTCATTTTCAAATCTTTCATTGTCACTTATGTTATTGTCAAATCAAGTTTTCAGGTTTTGCTAACCGAAACAAATAATAAATAAATATTTCACAACATCACATACATTGATCTGACTCCGAGATAGGCAGCTCAAGCACCTGTGTTACGGATATCAGAATCAACAGTGGGATTACAAATATATACATTTTCGCATGAGACTTTTTGATTGAAATGAACGGACGGTTTACTATAACATATAATACTTTTCTTTTGTAAATACATACTTATAATACATAGATAACGCCCAGACCAATACAAACAGATATGTTCATGCACACAAATGTTGGACTGTGCGGGGATCGGACCCTATTTAACCTTTTTCTTATATACCTCTTTTCTTAGTATAAGCTGGCACAATTCATGATTAGGTTTTCACCACTCTAGTACATAAATGATTCGTCCAGTTTTGCATATGTTTTAAATTTTAGGCGTTAATAAGTGAAATAACTCGTAAGGAAAATGGTCAAGTGATATTTTGACAAAGTGGATAGTCAACAGACGAAGTCAGTCAAAGTCTCAGTCACTCATTAAAACGGTGGCGTTTAGCGTTTTATCGATCTGTGGATTCTGCCGAGAATACTCTTAACAAAATCCTAGGTTTTAAGACTCTCTTAGGTCCTAGCAAGTGATTTACGTGTCAACTCACTCAACACAAAATGGCAGTGTATTAAAAGATTCTTGTATTAATACCACTTGGCGGCACCTCAGTCACCGCACGAAACAAAATGTAAGTTCAAATGTTATTAACACCTGAAATGGCACAAGATCAATACCAGCCTTACTACCATACATTACGGATGATTAAGTTTTTATTAAAGCGTCTTGTATTTATGTAAAAATAAGTTAATAAAATTACTTCTTTAAATTATAGAATTAAATTTCGACTGACCGGATGGCGCAATTGGTAGTGACCCTGCCTCTTACGCCAAAGGTCGTAGGTTCGATCCCCACCCTGGACAAACATTCGTGCGATGAACACATGTGTTTGTTCAGTGTCTGGGTGTAATATATAATAATAATAAATAAAAATTTCACAACATTACATACATTGATGTGACTTCAAGATAGGTAGCTCAAGCACCTGTGTTACGGATATCAGAATCAACAGCGGAATTACAAATATATACATATAATACTTTTCTTTTATAAATACATACTTATAAGACATACAAACACCCTGACCAATACAAACAGACATGTTCATGCACACAAATGTTTGTACTGTGCGGGGATCGAACCCGCAACCCTTGGACCAAAGGAAGCGTTCACTACCATTGGTCCAAACGGGCCGTCAATATATGTATTTAAGTATATATTTGTGTTCCTCTGTTGTCTGATATCTGTAACACAAGTGCTTAAGCTACTTAGTACGGAATCAGCTCAACGTATGAGATGTAATGAGAATTATAAAAAAAAAACAATAAGAATTAATGATTAAACAGGTATATACTATTGTACGATCATTTTATTGCAGTGGCAAGATATTAGTAGCGTTTTTGGTCTTGAGTCTCCAGACTCCAGTTTCGAGTATAGATACTTAGATATCTATAAGTGTGAACCCATTTTGAGAGAGGCTGGATCATAGTCTAAGCGTTTTTGGTTGCAACTGGGAATTACACGTTAACATAAGGAGGGTTTATTATTATTTGCACGATTATTCATCTATTTCAAAGGAAGCAAAAAATATCCATCTACTTTCATTTGTTCTATCAAGTATATGGTTTTATGATGATAATGACAATTGAATGCCTCGGTGACACAATAGTTAGTAGGTCACTTTTTAAGCGACGGCTGCACAAGAGGTCCCGGGTTCGATCCCCGGGTTGGGCCAAAAATGTGTACCTTAGTTCCCGTTAAGAAATTCTTGATGTCAGCCCGGAGTCTGGAAGTTAGCGGGTTTGTGCCCCCGTGCCTGGGTAAACACGTTAAGCAATTGGTCCTGCGCCCGATCCCTCTCCGAACGTGTCACGCCGGTGTCCCATCGAAATATGAGGGGTAAGGTGGACAGTGCACTTGTGTTTGCGCATACACTTGCGCACTATAATACTGCGTATGTGGCTAATCGTTGAGATTGGCCTCCGTAGCTGTAATCGTTTGGAGGATATTATAACTATCGTTTCGTTTTGATTTCGGAACACCTAATAAATAATTCCTGTACGTGGCCTCCACTCGAGGACCTTTCCGCCCTGTTGCGGCACGCAACTAAACGCATAATTTTTAGAGACAACACGAAACGCATCAACTACGTCCAGCACGTGAGGCCAATTAAAATGGTACACGACCGTATGTCGAGCCAATCCGCAGAGCCCTCAGCGAAGACCAATCCGTACGGCCGGTTCCGGTTACGTCGCACGCCGTGTCGCCCAACCAAATCGGTCCGAGATAGATTTTGCACATCATTGTTCGGAATCTCTATGTTCGGTTCATCTTTAACTGTCGTCTTTAAAAACTTTGTAACACAAGCCTGAAGTAAACGCAATTAATATAACGGATCTCAGCTTTATAATTTCTCCACCATCCTCATCGATACTACACGCAAATACATCTGATCCATCAGCGCCGGATTACGCACGGAACTAGCTCCCGAGGGAATCGATGAGAGAACGCAAAGGTGTCGTGAATAACAGCAAACATTTCCGTTAAATGTACTTCGCAAATCGGTAAGGTGTGCCAGTCGCAATATCCTATCCTTATCCTGCTTCTTTTGACTAATACTGTGCATTTTTGTAAATTCCAGTGCTTGCGCAAATACTTAGTGCTTACTAGCGCACGTCAAAAGTGGTGTCAGCTTAATAAGATACGGCTTATACCTAGCTCTCTGAGACAGTGTCATTGACGCAGACTTTACTGTGTGGATTCCCAAAACCGTAAGTACTCCAATTTCCTACACGCACACGAAATGGCTACCGGTTTAGGTGATAAATCTCCTTTGATCACTGAGCCAACAGGCAGGTCAAAGTCTCCGAGACTTCAGTTGAACATAGATAAAACAGATGATAAAAACTTAATACGCAAAAGAGGTGCAGTTAAAGCTAAATTAACGTCTTTTAAAAAATACATTGATTCTTTGGCCGATCAAAGTTTGTCAGAATTACAATACGCAGAACTAAAACTAAGAACTAATCGAGCTAAATCTTTGATAACCGAATTCGAAAGTCTTCAAGACGAAATCAATGCCACATATTATGTCGATTCTCAGTCTGAAATAGATTCGGAATCACTTGAGGCTTTCGAATCCGAATATTATACCGTCTTAGCTAGGGCTCAGTGTTTGATGAGTCATGGGGAATCCGATGATAATCCAAAATGTAAACCGCCTACGAAATTAGATTTCATTAAACTACCAACCATATCGTTGCCTGAATTCGACGGTTCATACGAGCACTGGTTGGAGTTTCGAGACACATTTCAATCACTAGTACATAAGTCTAGCGAGATTACTAACATCCAAAAATTCCATTATCTAAAATCAGCGCTAAAAGGTAACGCAAGTTTAGTGATCGATTCGCTGCAATTCTCCGCGAATAACTATTTAGTTGCATGGGAATTACTGTCAAACAGGTACAACAACAGCAATCTACTTGTTCACAATCACGTTAAGTCGTTGTTTTCTATGCCTACACTTACAAAGGAAGCACCTAATCAGTTACGTAAACTAACAGATAACGTCTTAAAAAACCTTCGCGCTTTAAAGATTTTAGGGGAACCGACCGAACACTGGGACACACTTATCATCTATTTAGTTGTCTCAAAATTAGATCAGGTGACCGAACGTGAGTGGGAGCAACACAAATGTACACTTTTATCTAACGAAAGTGATTCAAAAGTCCTACTTACAGTAGATAAGTTGCTTCAGTTTTTGAAATGTCGCGCAGAGATGTTGGAAACATTAAATGTTTCACACAGTAGGCCAACTTCACACACTACACAAAATAACTATTTACAATCACAGGACAAACGGAAACACAATACAATTTCACAACCACACAAAATACACTGCAATGTTGTTTCTAATAAGCCTGTTCATTTAAAATCTAAATCTAAATTCCCCAATCAAAACTTATGCTTCAAATGCGGCTCGCATCATCCCCTCTATTCATGTCAGGAATTCCTAGATCTCAGTTTAAGCGATAGACTAAAACTAATACACGAAAAAGGCTTATGTGAAAACTGCATGAGATCGGGGCATTCTTCGACTGAATGCAGATTTGGTCCGTGTCGTAAATGCGAACAAAAACATAATTCTTTGCTTTGCGACAAAAATTCTAATAATTTAGATTCACGCACAGTTACTTTGTTGTCATCTGACACTCAATCAAATACTGATCAATTATTAGCAATAAGCCACAGCTACGGGTCCAACGCTCACAGTCACACGCTCCAGGTAAACCAGTCGCATGCGCACGTAAACGCACACACCTGCAGTGACTGGCCGCTTGTTTTGTTATCAACAGCGGTAGTAGAAATTCCCGATCATACAGGAATCTATCACAAGGCACGAGCCGTGCTAGACAGTGGCAGCGAGCGTTCCTTTATAACTAAATCACTATGCGATAAATTACATGCACCAATACTACAGTCCACTCAAAAAATACAAGGCATCGGCAGCTCAGTAACACAATGCACGCAGACATGTGAAATTGAGTTCAAGTCACACACCAATACATTCACATCGCACATAAAATGTTTAGTTTTACCGACTATAACATCTCATTTGCCTTCAATTAATTTTAATCGCAACCAATTTCAAGTACCTAGCGACATCAATCTTGCAGATCCTTATTTCTATGAAAGCTTACCTATAGATATATTGATTGGTGCCGACTTGTTTTGGAATTTAATAAGTGAAGGTAAGATACAGATGGCTAATGGTTCGTTCCTTCAAAATACTAAGTTGGGATGGATTGTTTCTGGATCGGTAAACATAAATACCAAAAAATCGCACTTAAATAATTTTAAATGTCATTTCACGCAGACATTAGATGAACATCCTTTAGATATACAGCTACGTAGATTCTGGGAGCTGGAGGAGTTAGTTCACTGTCCGGATAAAGCGCGCAGTGATGATGAAGTACTATGCGAGGAACACTTCGTGAATACGACAACGCGGTCTGGAGACGGTAGGTTCTGTGTTCGCATACCTTTCAAATCATCACCGGACACATTAGGCGAAACTCGGTCGATCGCTCAAAATCGATTTTACGCACTCGAAAAGCGACTCGAACGCAATCCCGAGTATAAAAAAATGTATACTGATTTTATGAAAGAGTACAAAAAATTAGGTCATATGACCAAGGTGGATACCTACGGAACCCCACACTATTTCATGCCGCATCATGGTGTGTTCCGAGCGCATGCGACCTCCACGAAACTCAGGGTTGTTTTTAATGGAAGTCAACCATCATCAAACGGCGTTTCATTAAACGACCTGCAACGTGTAGGGACCGCCTATACAGGGTGACTTAATTTCTATCTTGCTTCGATTTCGCGAGAATAGGTACGTTGCTTGCGCAGACATCGAAAAGATGTATCGATGTGTTTTAATAGACAAAGATCAACGTGACCTACAACTAATATTGTGGAGAGATAATCCGTCCGATGAGTTGGGTGTATATCAACTGAACACAGTCACCTACGGCACAGCCTCCGCACCTTTTCTGAGCTGCAGGTGTCTCAAAGAGTTAGCGCGGGAATGTACACCTAACGATCCGATCGACGACGGCGACACGATCCCGTGTCGCTCGCGACACAACGTACACCCTGAAGTTGCTGTAACTATACGTGACAACTTTTATGTTGATGACTTAGTCTGTGGCGCAACAAGCAAGACTAAATTAATTTCGATTTGTGAGGGAATTAACCAGGTCTTAAACTCGGGTTGTTTACCACTAAGAAAATGGGTTTTTAATTTTGAATTTGGTGACCAAAATAACGCACAAAATATATCTAAAAATTTGTCTTTAGGTGAACATGTACACACTAAAACATTAGGTCTTGGTTGGCTTAACAAGTCTGATGAACTATTTTATCACTCGCAAATAGATAATAATACTCAAAATATTACTAAGCGACTAATACTTTCACTTTCTTCACAAATTTTTGATCCCCTTGGTTTGTTGAGTCCATTTATTACGACAGCCAAAACACTTCTGAAAAAATGCTGGCTGCTTCATTTGGATTGGGAGCAGCCTGTACCTAACGATATCGCACGAGATTGGTATGCATTCATGGAAAATCTTGCGAAGCTGGA
The DNA here is from genome assembly GCA_019059595.1 of Marasmia exigua. NCBI lineage: Eukaryota > Metazoa > Arthropoda > Insecta > Lepidoptera > Crambidae > Marasmia > Marasmia exigua. The sequence continues at coordinate 11,148 of JADPWL010000619.1, read as the reverse complement.
TAACATTCGTATTCCACGTTACGTAATGTGCGGTACACCAGCGCGTATCGAACTGCATATTTTTACGGATGCGTCTCAGGTGGCCTACGGTGCGTGCGCCTACATTCGCAGCGTCGACGAGAATGAGTCAGCTGTTTGTGTGCGCTTGCTTTGTGCGAAAGGTAAGGTCGCACCCACCTCACCAATGACTACTCCACGATTGGAATTAGCGGGGGCTGTCGTGGGGTCGCGTTTATATGCAAAAATATTAAAATCGTTGCGTTCAAAACTAGATAAAGTAGTGTTTTGGTCAGACTCAACTATTGTTTTGGGTTGGTTGAGAATGCCAATTAATCTGTTAAAACCATACGTACAAAATAGGGTTGCCGAAATCCGTGAATTGACAAAAGGTTGCCCGTGGCGTCATGTAAGCGGAACAGAAAATCCTTCAGATTTGGTGTCGCGAGGGCAGGGTTTGCATGCACTCAGTCAATCGGATTTGTGGTGGAACGGACCCCAATTTTTACATGATATCAATTTCGAAATCACAGATTTAAATTTAAATATTCCTGATGAATTGCCTGAAATCAAAAATACTACGACTACGCTGTTGGTTGACCAGAGCAGTGAAATCAATTTATTTCCCTTTGAGAGGTTTTCTCAGTTCAACCGTCTGAAGCGCACAGCGGCCTATGTAATGCGGTTTGTACATAATGCGCGCAACAAAGGCAGTCGCCACACAGGTCCGCTCACCGTCGATGAGCTGAGAGAATCCACAGTCATGTTAGCCAAATTATCTCAGCGTGAATCTTATTCTGAGTTACATGATACACTTACAAACAAATCAAAAATTAAAAACGCACAATTATCAAAATTAAATTTATTTATTGACTGTGACGGCTTAATTCGTGTTGGAGGACGAATAGAAAATTCGCCTTCTTTCACTTTTGATAAAAAACACCCAATTCTAATTTGCGCAAAACATAATTTCACAAAATTACTTTTCCGCTTCGAGCATGAGCAACTGCTGCACGCGGCCCCCCAACTTCTGCTGTTCACAATCAGAGAAACGTGGTGGCCTATTGGTGGGAGAAATCTCGGTAGGAAAATAGTACATAGCTGTATGAAATGTTCACGACTGCGTGGCAACCTATCTTCCCCGATTATGGGAAACCTTCCCAAAGAACGGTTACACCCAGGTTTTCCGTTCATGCTGTCCGGGGTCGATTATTTCGGACCAGTGCTCGTACTAAACCGTAAAGGTAGAGGAGCAAAAACACAAAAGGCATATGTCTGTCTATTTGTATGTTTAAGCACGCGTGCAGTTCATTTAGAGCTAGTTTCGGATTTATCGTCGGATTCCTATTTACTGGCTTTGAAACGTTTCATTTCGCGTCGTGGTAAACCGTCAGAAATTTTCTCTGACAACGGAAGGAACTTTGTTGGCCTAAAGAATGAATTCACGCATTTTTTGTCATCTTGTTCAGCTGATGTCAAGGAGTATGCAACTTCACAAAACATAAAATTTAATTTTATTCCACCGTACGCTAGCCATTTCGGAGGTTTGTGGGAGGCTGGAGTCAAAAGCTGCAAGCATCATTTGAGACGTGTGGTAGGGAACGCGCACTTAACTTTCGAGGAGTTTAGCACAGTATTGGCTCAAATTGAAGCTATACTCAACTCTCGTCCAATTACCCCCATGTCCACAGATCCACATGACTTCCTTCCTCTAACTCCCGCTCACTTCCTGGTTGGCCGCCCGCTGACTGCGCCTGTGCATGCTAACGTGAACGATGTACCGGTTCACCGCCTCAATCGCTACCAGCACCTAGAGCAGATCAGATCTCATTTCTGGAACCGCTGGTCGAAGGAGTACGTGTCAGAGCTCCAAACAAGGACTAAGTGGAAGCATCACGGAGGAGATTTAAAGGAAGATACCCTAGTTCTCATAAAGGATGACAACCTGCCTCCTCTGAAATGGAGTCTTGGCCGCATCATCAAGAATCACCCAGGGCGTGACCAAGTTTCCAGGGTCGCTGATATTCGCACCGCTAGTGGAGTCGTTCGACGGGCATGGTCAAAGATCTGCCCACTGCCTGTTAATATCCAATAAAACCACGAAGGAAATAGGTATAGAAAGCAGCTACTTTCAAGGCCGGGAATATGTTGCGGCACGCAACTAAACGCATAATTTTTAGAGACAACACGAAACGCATCAACTACGTCCAGCACCTGAGGCCAATTAAAATGGTACACGACCGTATGTCGAGCCAATCCGCAGAGCCCTCAGCGAAGACCAATCCGTACGGCCGGTTCCGGTTACGTCGCACGCCGTGTCGCCCAACCAAATCGGTCCGAGATAGATTTTGCACATCATTGTTCGGAATCTCTATGTTCGGTTCATCTTTAACTGTCGTCTTTAAAAACTTTGTAACACAAGCCTGAAGTAAACGCAATTAATATAACGGATCTCAGCTTTATAATTTCTCCACCATCCTCATCGATACTACACGCAAATACATCTGCCTTCAACGGCCTTCTGTTCTCCTCGCTATGTGCCCTGCCCATTGCCACTTGAGGCATGCAATCCCTTGGGCTACGTCTGTGACCTTAGTTCTCCTGCGGATCTCATCATTTCTGATACGATCACGCAGGGATACTCCGAGCATAGCCCTCTCCATTGTGGCAGGCCTCCTACAAGGTGGACCGACGATCTGGTGAAGATCGCGGGAATCCATTGGATGCGGGAGGCACAGGACCGATCTGTGTGGAGAACATTGGGGGAGGCCTATGTCCAGCAGTGGACGTCTATTGGCTGAAATGATGATGATGATGATGAATAAATAATTTATCATCTCGTGTAGCTATCTTTAATTCGAGATCATAAATACTAGGTTCCCCATCATCAATTGAACAAAATGCTAATCTGAGTGGGCTTTAAATTTCGGCTTAATGTTTGCCTAACGTTTCTGAACTACTCAATATTCAACCAAACGGTCGGTACAGGATCGTAAATCTGAAAACGAACTCCACTCGGAGCTAACAGCAGCAACAAATTGAATTTCAAATCGACTTTTAAATGGTAATAAGTTTCTAACTACTTAGCTGGTTGTTAAAATTTAAAGGGGATCAAATGGGAAAGGCTAAGGGACGACGTAGAAATAGAAAAGAGAAAATTCTTTATTCAAGCTAAGTCCATACAAAACACTTCATCTTTTCAGCCAATAGACGTCCACTGCTGGACTTAGGCCTCCCCCCATGTTCTCTACACAGATCGGTCCTGTGCCGACCGCATCCAATGGATTCCCGCGATCTTCACCAGATCGTCGGTCCACCTTGTGGGGGGCCTGCCACGGCTGCGACTTCCTGTACGTGGCCTCCACTCGAGGACCTTTCCGCCCCAACGGCCGTCTGTTCTCCTCGCTATGTGCCCTGCCCATTGCCACTTGAGGCATGCAATCCTTTGGGACCTAATGTCTGTGACCTTAGTTCTCCTGCAGATCTCATCATTTCTGATACGATCACGCAGGGAGACCTCGAGCATAGCCCTCTCGATTGTTCTCTGGGTGACTTTGAGCCTCCTTAATCGGCACATTGTAAGCGTCACGCCCAGAGCACTTATGAATGTCCAAATAGGTACGCATAAAAATCTCCCACAGTTTTGGAATGATGATTATACAACAATGTAGCTCTGTGGATAAGATCGCGCTTTCCATACGAGGGGTCGTGGTTAACATCCGAAATCCGAGTATGCATCTATGAATTTGTGTGTGTATTTCTACCACTAACTTTGTCAGGGAAAACATCGTGAAAAATCCTGCATGCTATGGATAGTTTTTGAAACGTGTAACCATGATTTAGCAGGTCAGGGTTGCAAAGGTCGACAGCAGCCGCTTCATTATAATTATTACCATACTCCTTAGAGAACTCCTGAAAAAACATGAATCATGGCATAAGCGTACCCTGGGTTCCAAACCGGTAGCATTTGGACTGAGCCGGAAATTACGTGCTAATATGAGGAGGAAATGTCTCTTGTGGACAACATATCTCAAAGTAGCTCAAAGAGCTATGGAAAAAATGCTCGGATTATCTCTGAAGGACCGCATCAGAAATGATGTAATTCGACAGAGAATCAGAGTCACCGACATAGCCCACCGAATTAGCAAACTGAAGTGGCAGTGGGCTGGTCACTGGTACATTATGTCCAGCAGTGGACTAGTGTGGGTTGCTGATGATGATGATGATGAGGAGGAAGGGATGCCACTTAACTTGTTGGAGATTGGAGTTTACTGTTCATTATAAATATACTGTTCTTTGTATATTGGAGATATCTATATTTGGAGTTAAGACTGCGGTTAGAAAAGAGTGGTGTAGGGCCCCCTGCCAGCTCTACTTTTCTTTTCAATGTCATAAGTGGCAGACGAACGGACAGATCATCAGATGGTAAACAATTGCCGCCACCCATTGACGACCGAAACACCAGTGGAGTCACAATTGCTCTGTCAAGACAGAGGGAGAGCAACGCTTCCTATCCGGGGGAAGGGGTTTTAAGGGTTGGCAGCGCACTTATGACTCCACTGATGTCGCGGGCACTGTGTCCTTGGGCGGCGGCAGTCGCTTACCATGATCCGTCTGCTCGTCCGCCACCTATCACATGAAAAAAAGAATAGTGCCTTCGGTGTCCTAATTTTCTGCGAAGCCGTAAATCACTCTGATCAAGCCGGCATATTGATGCCAAAGCTGGGCTTCCCCACGGCAGTTCTATAGCTAGAGTCATTAGTTACAGGTAGGGCGACGGAGGGGGATCCCCGTGGCTCCTGGCATTATCTACGACGGGAGGGGAGACCCATTTTTAAGGTAGAGCATTGTCACACAGTGCCTTTTCCTAGCTACGGCCCTGCACCACGGTAAAATGAAGGTTTTCACTTGTGAAAAATCCGCTAGATGGCGTACTGTTGAACTGAGGTCCAACATCAACCGCATTGGTTGTTTAGTTTGTCAAATTGACATTTTGACAGATCTCATTTAAAAACAACCTATCACATTATATATAGACCTCACTCCTATAGTACTCCATCTAGAGGTTTTGTCACACGCGAAATCCTTCATTATTTCGACACAACAATAGAACTTTGAAACAATCAAATTAATTAATTAATTATTTAATACCTCCAGAGGTTCACAACCTACTGTTAAAACATTGATCAAGATGATTTAATTCTTGAAACTTAACTAACTCAAACAAACAATGTTCGGGCAAAGTACGTTTTGCTGACGCAATCACTTTATTTTAACTTGATTAGAACGCGAGCTAAGAAGGCTTAATTGTACTTGAGGGGTTGATTTTGGGCCCAGTTGTTGTTGTCTTTGAAATTTTAACGAGGTCAAAGGGTTTGAACGAGGCTGTAAGATCGTGGCCTTTCAACATACGCGTAATGGGTGTTGACGTTTTGTAACAATAAAATCTTCATGTGCCTTCGCAAATAAAGTGAGCAGGTCGCTTTTGATGTTTATCGTTTGCCGTATTTTATTCCGTTCACATAAATTCAGTCTTCTATATTATTATCTTACGAATATTAGCACAGTTTATGGTGAGGCATCGACGTAACTAACCGCCAGTAGTTTTTTGTAAAAAACAGTATTTTTGCTCTCCTCAGCCTGATGGTAAGCAAGAGAAGAGCCCACGTTGCAATTACAACGGAAGCGATGTTAGACATCACCTCCGTTGGGATTGCCATACTGGCCCGCGAGATGCTTCTTCACGCTTCGTTTGTATTAATTGTTTGTATGATGTGTATTCATTGTGGCAGTTATGAGACATTTTTTTATAAAAGTACAACGGTGAGTCTATAAAGGAAAATATTAAGCATTGGTTACACCAGGTGGCAGCTCCTCCTACCTATCATCTACAGCGACTACTTTGTGGTAAACCGAATTGCACGCAAGCGAAGCCACATGTGCAATTATAAATATCGTGACGTAGACAGCCTTTTAAAGACTTTTAAAGAAACGAATGCTATTAGAACTTACCTCCTCCCAAAGTGATGACGTCAGCATGAGCGGGCGCAGATGTTCCAATGGCATCTGTAGCTGTGACTCTTACGGAGTACTTAGTCCCACACTTGAGCCCAGCTAGAGTGTGTTGCTGTACTCCTGGGAGTCTTGTCTCTCGAGCCACTGGCCACGCTTCTTGCCAGAGGCCGTCGCCTTCTCGCCAGGTCAGATTGTAGCCTGTCAGAAATAATAAGCCTTGAAAATCTACATCATTCTCCAGCCCTATCCTTTCTTTTTATGATATAGGGGCACGACGAACAGACGTATCACCTGATGGTAAGCGATTACCGCTGCCCATGGACACCTGCCACGTCAAATGAGTCACAGGTTATCTGGAGCCACCGCAATATTATGTCCTTTTTTATGTGACAGGTGGCAGATAAGCATATATTTGGAAATCTAAAATTTGTTCTATATTTATATGTCATCCCTTCGCCTTTCGATGTAAAAACCACCAGCAAAATAAAACCCATCATCTCTTACAAAATTAAAAACATAAAATTTTCCAATTTTTTCCCAAATTTACATGTCCCTGTCTTTCGTCGTCCAATTTTGCATTTCTTTTTCAATCATGTTATTTTTTACACAATATATCCGTCCTATATTTCTCCGTCCATCGTCTGTGAACACTTTTTTTTTTCTTTTTTTTTTTTCGCTTGTGGCAACACTACCGCTAACATCTGATTTCGATTGCTCCGACAAAATATTTTATAAATCATAGTTTAAACCCATATATTGTCCTAATTTCGTCACTAAATTATAACATTAGTAATATAAGGTGTTTTTAGAATTAAATTAGTGCATAACACAGTGATTTAAAAGTGATTTTGTGCGTGATACGGCAGCCGGCAACGGTCGATGACCTTGCGTTTTTGACATTTGAAGTTAGGTACTAAATCATCTTGTGAATCATTATTATCTCTTTATTACTAGTATTTTGTTATTTATTTACGATTTAGAAATTACAAATAGATCGAAGTACTCATATTACAGTGACTTACTCACTCGCGCGAAGAGGTTAGTCTTGAATTGACTTAACCTCTTAAGGTGTTCAAGCAACTATCTGATTTGTTTATTTTCTTAATAATTACGTGGATATGAACAGAATGACCACACGTAGTATGGCTTGTGCTCGCCAGGAAGAGAGTAAACTCGAAATAGTTTCGAAACAACTCGACCAGGCTTTGAAGCAATTGCAGGCTGTCAGAAAGTTAAATGAACACTTGGATAGGGAAAGAGATGATAATGAGGCGGAACTATTGAAGGCATTTGAAAATAATAATAAGATAAAGAAAGAAATGGCTGAGTTACACACTGAGAATATTTTGTTAGTTGACGAGCGAGACCGGTTGTTATCTATCATCAACCAGTTCAAGGAGTGCAGCGAGGAGTACACCCAGGGCCTCAATCGAATGTCGGTCCTGGAGCACGAGCTACAGGAGGCTCATCACACCATAAGCCACCTCCAGTCAGAAAAACAGGACTTTGCCGCTTCCCAAACCCAATGCCTATTTGAAGAGTTAGTAGGTAGTGTGCCCAGCCAAATAACTGCTTCAAATAGCCAAGAACCGTTCACCATTGATCTTACTTGTGATGATACCTTAAAATCAACTAATAAGGGAAGATTGGCTATGTGCAGCAGAAATAAAATTAAAAAATATGTTAAAATAAATAAATACATTCAAAAAACCCAGAAATTAGTTAAGAAAAATAAATGTTTATGTAATAAGCTTAAATGTATTAAACAAAGAAGGCAATTAGGTGATGAATTGGACCTGTATTCTTTATTAATAGAAAATAACATAATCAATCATGAAAATGACATGAAACAATTTCAATCCGAAATTTTAAAACTTGAGGAGTCATTAGTAGACATGACTCATAGGTACAATTCAACCAGAAATGAGTATGGAGAACTGATGCTTGCAATGCAGGAATTATTAAATCCTTCCGAGAAAGACAGTATTATATCAAACAATACCCCATCCAATCATCAGTCCCCCACCACCCATAACAGCCCTCCACCAGCATATTGTAATACCAATAGTTCTGCAACATCAAATTTGAATGATAAACATATTGCAAACAAAAAAATTGTTATGTTTAGTGACGAGTTAGGTAAAGATATGGGACACCTTTTATTTTCTTCCGGACAGTCGATTATCAATCATTGTGTACCGGGTGCATCTTTTTCTGACATAATGAATAAAATTATACAAACAACTTTCCATAAGAATACCTCAGTAGTAATTATGGTAGGGAATAGGGGAAATGTAAATAAAAACATTTTATCTAAGTACCTACACTCTCTTAGTTTATTAGATGTAAATGAAATTGTATTATTTACACTTCCCTTTAATAACAGCTTGCCACAGGTAGAAAATACTTATAGATATAATTTAAATATGACATTGAATACTTTGACATATAATGTAAAAAAAATCCATGTTATTGACATAAATAATTATATAAAGTCATACTTTCATTTGACAAAGGATAAATATTATCTTAATAAATACTATAAACGACTAATAGCAATGTCGCTATCTTATTATTTAGATTGCTCAGCCAAAAACTTGGCTACCATATCTGCTCCTATTGAGCAGAAAAAATATGACATGTGTAATCAGACGTTGGAATTAGTTCCAATGAATTTAAATGTAATTTAGAGACAATAGAGAACACCTCTTGCACACTAGATTTAATGACAAAGGGGAAGTCTGGGCATTTAAATATTGTTCATCAAAATATACAGGGCTTCTCCGGTAAAGATTTGGAATTGGAACTTTTTTTAAATAAAATGAATATACATGTCCTCTGTGTAACTGAACACTGGTTGAGGCAACATGAACTTATTATTAATATTGATAATTATAAAGTCATAAGTGCGTTCACAAGAAAGTCGGCCATTAGGGGTGGGTCACTTATATTATTACATAATTCATTAAAAGCAAAGGAGCGCAAAGACATAGTCGCACTTTCAACTGAACGAACTATTGAACTATCTTGTGTAGAGATTGAACGGTTTATCATTATTTGTGTATACAGACCTCCCTCTGGTAACTACAATAACTTTGAGTCTGCCATGGAGGAGGTGTGAGAAAAGCAACTAATTGCAACAAGCAAGTAATGCTTATGTGGGGGATTTCAATATTAACATCTTAGAACACAGTCAAAGGCTCGGGTATGCTTCCTTAAATCTATGTTAAATTTTGATTTACGCCATCTGTTTAATGACCCTACAGCATTACCCCCCCCCCCCCCCCCCCACATCAGTACTTGTATGATAATATTTTCTGTAATTGTAAGGCAATTAAAAAATCAATAATAAATTTTATAAATTCAGACCATACAGGACAGATAGCTGTTTTTGAACACCGTAATGCAAATGGCTTCCTATTCTTTGGTCTATAGGCCAATCACCACTAGTCGTGTGTAAAATTGTAAGGAAAATGTTGAAAAACAACGTTTCCCTGATGCAAGGAAGTAAGTATGCTAATATTGATGAACTATTACAATACTTTGTTTAATGTATTGAAAAGGAGTTTGAATTAATTTTTACTAAGAAAACAGTCAAAGTAGGACACTACTAAAACAATATTTAGCGATTGGCTACTAAGGCATTCTTCAAAAGCAGGCGCACTTTATTGAATTATATGACATTAAAGCTACTCCAATGATACCTACAATAACTGAACCATGTTAGAAAACTATTCCAAGGGCTATTTAAAAAAGGTGCCCTGCGCAATAGCAAAAGTAATATTTAAAAGATAAAATTAAAAATTTCAAATAATAAAATCAAGCCACTTGGAATATGATTAATAAAGAGACTTTGTAAAAAGACTACTCAAGGACCTCAAGTACTCTCTTGTGAAAAATTGATAATAAACAACTCAACGAGGACGTAGAAATAGCAAAGGCATTTGAATCTTTCTTTGCTAATAAACCTCTTATTACCACTAGTAACTTAAATTCTAGTCCTCAGCTTGCTTAATTGTCTTCTCAATCGAGAGTGGGACGACCGTGCCTGACTTCTTTTAGTTCCATCACATCAACCCGGAAAACTATACTTAAAACTTTTAAAGACATCAACGTAAGAAAAACAGAAGATTTGAGGGGGAATAGCAGTAGAAATATTAAAAAATATAATAAAAAATCATATTGCCCATATCTTAGCTGATAATATTAATGAATGGTAGATATTGGTCAATTTCCAATCTGATGAAATATAGCAAAGTTCTACCACTTTTCAAATCAAGGCTGATAGAAGGACCATCAATTACAGACCCAATATCCATTTTACTGCCCTTAGTAAAATATATGAAAAAGTTATATGCCATCAATTATGGGTCCATTTTAATCTAAACAATTATTGGCATAATAAACAATTTGGAGTTACTCAAAGGCAAATCTTTACTACTGATGCGGGAGTTGCACTCATCAAGCAAATTTTTGATGCATGGCAAAAATAGCAAGACGCTGTAGGATATTTGGTGACCATTTCCAAAGCATTCGACTGCGTTAATCACCAAACATTATTAATGAAAGCTACGCATTACTGCTCACAGATAGCTACTGAGCTTGGTTTAAAAAAAAAACGGTCATACCTAAGTGATAGAATTCAAAAAGTCCATGTTAATGAAACTAATTCTTCTGGAGCCCCTTTGACAGAGGGGAGTTGCCCCAGGGCTCGATATGGGGCCCTTACTGCTTTATATATATGTAAATGACCTACCTTACTTTACTAAAAAAACTTGTGTGACTTAGTATTATTGGCAGATGATTATCGTCTTTATTTTCAAAACTAAAGGACATAAAGATAACTTTGACGATGCTCTCACTCAAGTGCTACATGGGTTTACTGTAAATAATTTACTTCTCAATGCTAAAAAAACTAAATGTGTCAAATTAATTGCCCAACGGTAAGACAGGTCAGCACTAGGATTATATGAATAGTCAAAATGTTGTGAAGTACATTAATTCTACAGTATTTCTAGGCCGTCACGTTCAGACTCAAAATTACAGTGGGGTTCTCATATTGCAGCCCTGGCAGGGAGACTTAGTGGGTCCTGCATATGCAGTAAAAAAAATAAGACATCTGACCAAGATTGAAGC
>JADPWL010000618.1:0-12371 GCA_019059595.1 Marasmia exigua | reverse complement strand
CATGGATGGTCTCGTCCGAGTTATTCGTGCCAAGTTCGATATTGGAGGCGCCGACCGTCTGGGCCGCCGTCTCCACGTCCAATTCGACAATTGCCGAAACATTAGAAGAAAGATCGAGATCCATTTTCGAAGCCAGGTCGTCAGTTGAGGGAGTTTTTTGAGTTTTAGGTTTTATTTTTGAAGAATCCATAACAATTCCCACGAGCGTAACGGTTAATTCGGACCACCGGGACAGAGCCGAATATCCCGGCTACCCTACATACACCGGGGGAGGCGGGTGTTCCCCCCGGGATGGCCGCTAGCAGGCTGGGTATCACCCCAGCCACCCGAAGGCGACCGACGCCGCGCGAGGCCCCGAACGGGGCGCCCCAACGCCGGTCCTTTGTGGTTTTTTAATGTGGTTGTCTCCACCGGGCCGGCCAATTAAGGCAAGCCCGCTCCCACGCCAGAGAGGTCCCCTTGGACCCCCCAGCGCTAGCGAGTTAACCCTCCCCGGCAGGCACGCCGACCCGCCGGTTTGGGGTGATTTTTATAGAGGTTTTCTTCCTCGCAGTCCACTCTCAGTGAGCGGACCCCCGGCCTTCTCTCAATGAGGAGGTTACGGTGTACTGGGTGATTTTTTATAGAGGTTTTTTTCCTCGCAGCCCACTCTCAGTGAGTGGACCCCCGGCCCCCTCTCAGTGAGGAGGTTACGGTGTGCCGCTTTTGGTCCGCGCCGGCCGAAGCTGGTACCTCCCATATCTGGGAGGCGTTCCCCTATCCGCCACCGGGGGACGCGTCCGATAGCTGAGCGGAATCGGCCGACTCGAAGTGCAATGAGCCGACCAACAGCCACGGAAAGGAAAACATACTGCGCTGACCCCAGATAACCTGTGAAAAGGGCAGGAGTATGATGATAACAGCTGTTTGACAGCTCGATGGATATTGTCCATTCATTTCTTAAGATCTCGGTCACCTACACAGGCCGGCTTGGCGACAGGTGGCTGAGAAAAGAACAAAATAGCGAATTCTTGTGTCGGAGGTCAAGATCCACTTCGAGTCGCTGAGCCAGCGTAGTTATTATTATTAAGCTTTTATTGCAGATAAATAAATCCATACAAATTCGTTAGTAACATTTTGGTGCTTAAAAACTATGTTAGTATATCAAATTATTATTATTGGGGACAGGAGTGTGTAAGGACCTCCAGTGTCCCAAAAATGGACCATCTATCTGGTCCGCTATAACAACGAGGAGGCTGTTGCCGCTGGCCCGTGTCCGCCGCGCCATCGAGCCATAATCGTACGGAAGCAGTCCGTGCGCGCCTCCGCGAACATCTGCGACGCACTGCAGAAGCGAGGCAGCCGCAACAGCGCCCTGAATGCGTTATTATATTGGACGCGAAGGGAATCCAGCGCTCTTGTCGTATGCCTAACCCACAGGCTGCACGTGTAAAAGGAGGTACAAAAAAATAGTGAGTAAGTATTTCTTAAAATGTTGAACAGGTTATAAAAGTCAACGAACTCCACCATAAGTACTTTATCAAGTCATTTATTTTCTAAATGGGGTTAAATCTAAAATACGTATAGAGTAGTCGAAAGATCCAGAGGTCGTGGTTATTATCGCAGCGAGAGCAAACAGCGCGTTCGTTAGCCCCACATTATTGGCGCGTGGCCTGTAATTGGTACAAAATATACCCCACTCGATGGATTTACATCTCACGACTTATAGGTTTGAGAAGTAATTTAAGAGAAACTCGAAGACTCGTACCGGAAGATGGAAGGACGACTTAAATCGACCGAGAACAGTGGAAAAAATTGGAGGAGACCTATGTCGAAGGACAGCCTGACCAAAGTGGATTTTATTTTTAAAATTAGATTTAAGAAGCAAAATGTTTTTATAGTATGTGGTATGGTCAGAAAATATAGGTTTTTTATTATTTATTTTTTTATACCTTCTCGTACCTATTATATCAATTAATGAAGCAGCATTTCTACTGTGCTTCACTGCGTGAGTCCAATAGGGGGGGTAGGGGGTTTAAAGGTTGGCAGCGCACTTGTGACTCCAATGGTGTTGCGGGTGTCTATGAGCGGCGGCAATCTCTTACCATCAGGTAATCCATCTGCTCGTCTGCCACCTATTACATAAAAAAAACTTGCTGACATCACAAAATCTTGCCTGAAGTATGCTTGGACCATGATTCAGGAAAAGTGAGTCTGACCTTCCAATCCCTTCGAAAGGGAACCAGATCAACTAAATCAAGGTTTCAACTTGTCCAAACCGCACCAAGTTCCTTACAATGTTTTCCTGAAGTAGTCCACATCCACATTCAGCACCCAGTTCAATTCCAATTCTAATTCAATTCAAAATATCTTTATTTGCATATGCTTGTATACATACAGCTCTTTCAAATCGTCATGCATTAGAAATTATAACTATTTATTTGTTAGTATAATATACATGTACAGTACATATAGATTTTAGGACCTGTAAATTCAGCACCTGACCTAGTTCACTTTCAGCATGAATCTACACTGAACTGAACTGAAGTGGCAGTGAGCTGGTCATATTAGCCGCAGAACTGACAGCCGTTGGAGCCGTAAAGTCCTTGAGTGGAGACCGCGACTCGGTAAGCGTAGTGTAGGACGCCCTGCGACAAGATGGGATGGGACAAGATGGGCTGGATGAGAGTGGCCGAAAATCGGGAGCAGTGGCGTGCATTAGGGGAGACCTATGTCCAGCTGTGGACGAGTGTGGGTTGCTGCTGATGATGATGATGAATCTACAGGTGCTGACTGGTATCTGGGTGCTGAATGTGGACTACCTCTTTTTCCTCACCGAGTTCACTGCATCACAAACATGCTTGGATACGAACTACCTCCATATCCCATCACTCCATTTCACATTATGTAACTTCAATCGAACCGAAATCGTATCGATACCGAATCGTTTGGGGTAAACGCATACAGACTCGACCCCCTTTTACAGTAGCTCGTTAAGACACATTCATGTTTGCTCGTGTAACGGATATTTTTGCCGGTACGTTTATTGCCGTTATCGTGTTTATCTGAACCAGGATTTTTCCTGCTGAATCTAAAAAGCAAAAAATAAGACGCAATTATTTTGCACTTATTCGAAGATTTCAAATTGTTGGAGGAAATAATATAAAAATATCAATGAAATCTGTAAAGCAATAAAATGTATCTCACACGACATTTTCAAATTATTGTAGCAAATATAATATAATAAAAATATTGATGTAATAATAAATATTTTACAACATCACATCTGACTCCGAGATAGGTAGCTCAAGCCTGTGTTACGGATAACAGAATCAACAGTGGGATTACATATCTATATAATTAATGTATGTATAAAAGGAAAACGTGTATGACTGCTTAGTCTTAAGTGATTAGGTGACTAGGGATGCATCCACAGCCCAAACTACTGGCCCTAGAAACTTGACATTTTGGAAGGGGGGAAGAAGGGTTTTTTGTAAATTCAACCCTTAAAAGGGCGTTAAAGGGAATTAAAAGTTTGTATGAAAGTCCGCCATCTTTGATGTTAGAAACTTGAAAAAAGACTAATAATTTGAAATAAAAAGGACGTTTTTTGAAAATTACCAAGGGGGTGAAATAGGGAATGAAACCCCAATACTGGCATTTCATTTTTCAAAGTAAGAATCTAGAAAATCGCTTTACGTTCTCCTTATTTTAAACGAAGAACAAGTTGTTTTAAAATTTTTATAAATTTAAACCTAAAGGGGGTGAAAAGAGGGTTTGAAGTTTGTATGGAAGTCCGTCATCATTGATGTTAGGAAAGGGAAAAATGGTATATACGTATAATTAAAATTAAAAGTATTTCACTTAAACGTTTTTGGAAAATCACCCTTTGAGGAGGTAAATTAGGAGATGTGATGCAGACCTATGGGGGATTACACCATTTAAAAGTTAGAATCTTAAAACCGGCGTGAAGCAGCACTGTGCTGTGTTTCGCAGCGTGAGGGTACCGGAGGCCCAATCCGGGGGATAGGGGGGGCTTAAAGGTTGGCAGCGCACTTGTGACTCTACTGTTGTCGCGGGTGTCCATGGGCGGCGGCAATTGCTTACCATCAGGTGATCCGTCTGTTTGTCTGCCTACCTATTACATAAAAAAAAAATGAGGTTTAGATAAAAAGATGACTTTTGAATTTTCAACCCCTAAGGGGTAGTTGCGCGGGTTTGAGATTGAAATTAAATTAAATACGAACTACGTCCATATAGCATGATTCATCATCACTCTATGTTTAAATGAAGACTTTTGTATTAAAGAATAAAACTGTGTAAGTAACGCCGCGGGCGCAGTCTAGTATATAATACTTTTCTGTTGTAAATACATACATACTTATGACACACTAGTAACCCGCGCTCACTTCGTTTCGGGATATTAGTTCCACTTATACTAATAGATGGCGCTAAGTGTCGATTACATCGCGCAAGCGTTTTGTGTTTTCGGATTACCTAAAAGCATAGCCGGTATCATTTGGATTTACCTCTTTATAAATAGTATAGATATAAAACAACCAGACAAGTTAATACAGACAAATGTTTGTACTGTGCGGGGATGGAAGCCGCAACCCTTGGGTCAAAGGCGGCGCTCATTACCACTGTTCCAACGGGCTGTTAAACAGATAGTACCAAGTCCTTACCTACATATTACTGACTATCATACTTATTTTATGTTGTTGTTGTTGACTGCCTCGGTGGTGCAGTGGTTAGTGGGTCGCACCTTAAATCGATGGCTTCTCTTGGGGTCCCGGGTTCAATCCCCGGGTCGGGCCGAAAAATTGTACCTAAGTTTTCGGTAAGATTTTTTTTGTGGCAGCCCGGAGTCTGGCAGTTGGCGGTCTTATACCCCCGTGTCTCGGAAAGCACGTTAAGCTGTTGGTCCTGCGCCCGATCCCTCTCCGGTCGTGTCAGAGTAATGTCCCATTGGAATATGAGGGTAAGGGAATAGAGAGTGCACTTTTGTTTGCGCACACACTTGAGCACTATATTATATCCTGCGTACGTGGCTGATCGTTGGGATTGGCCGCCGTAGCCGTAATCGGTTGGGATATTATTATGTTGTCGTTGTTGTAGCGACTACCTCGGCGCAGTGGGTAGTGCGTCGCACTTTAAAGTTTGGGGTCCCGGGTTCATTCCCCTAGTTGGGCCAAAACTTGTACCTGAGTTTTGCTGTTTAGAAATCTCATTGTCAACCCGAAGTCTGGAAGTTGGCGGTCTTATACTTCCATGCCTCGAAAAGCACGTTAAGCTGTTGGCCCTGCACCCGATCCCTCTCCGGTCGTGTCACAGTAGTGTCCCATTGGAATATGAGGGTAAGGTGCACTTAGGAGGTGTAAGGAGAGTGCACTTGTGTTTGTGCACACTTGAGCACTAATACTAATGTATCCTGTGTAAATTGCTGATCGTTGAGATTGGCCGCCCTAGCCGAAATCAGTGTGAGGATATCATTATTGTAAAACTTAGTAAACATATACTAAAATAAATTACAGTATGTAAAAAAAAATGCATTTCATTAATTTTAGACATCTATTGTTATTGAGGACGTTATTTCTTTCCTTTACCCAAACAGTGGAGGATTTACTATAGAGACTAGGATCTAGGGCGGCAGATTGTTGTGGGAGATGTTAACTTGTGTATTTTGTGTTATAAAGTATATTTATCTATCTATCCAATATATAATAGAGCTTTCGTTTAATTAATCAAAACTTCCACCTCAAAAGCTTGACCTATCAACGTACAAAAAAAGCCATTTTCATTTTCGCCCCTTGTTAAGCGTAGTTCACACGTAGGGTTGCCAGATAGGATGGCTAACATCTGGAAAAAGATTTTGCATCAATTTGGGTTACTTCAGAACCCGGCTTGCACTTGGACCATGATCCAGATTTTTTTTATGCGATAGGACGGACGAGCAGACGATCACCATAATGGTACGCCATTGCTGCCTCCCGTGGATATTCGCTACTCCAGCGGAGTTACAAGTCTGCTGTCAGCCATTAATGGTTCCTGCTTATGCTGGAGAGCATCCTCGGATCGGGCCTTCGCTGAAGGACGCAAGCGTTGCTTGACGCCAGATTTCTGCAGCCGTCAACATCACTTCAGTCAAGCCGGCCCATTTATCCCAAAGCTTAACTCTCCCACAGTAAAGCGCGGTTCCTGATCATCAGGCAACCCTGTTCACACGCTGCCTGTTAGTTCAAGATAGATTAATTGAATTACATCAACGCGCGGATAATGCGATTAAAATTTGCCGCGGCGGATTGCTAGGCGAACGTGTGTGCTACGCTTAAGGGCTGTTGAAGGTTTGTTGCTATTTTTGATATGGTAACTAATAATAATAAGCAAGATAAGCTTATGTTTCAAAGCTAATGTTTCAAAATTGAAACCTAAATTATTATATTCAGATATCTCAAGCGTTGCTAATCTGTGTAGGTACTTGTGAGTACGATCCCTAAGCTATGTTATAAATGTGTCGCGTACCACTTGAGTTATTGTAAAACTTATCATAATATTTTTGTGTTAAAGTGGATTTTGCCGCCGCTTCCATAAAATTAAGTTACACGCCGCTCACTGCTTGTACACGCTCACCTAGTGTTAGAAATACTCAAAAACAGTTTGTCATTGTATGAAAACATTTTCATACAATGACAAACTGTTTTCGAGTTTAAACTATACCAAATAACATTAACCTGCTCCGTGCTTTAACTTTAATATACTCGAAAACAGTTTGCCATTGTATGAAAACATTTTCATACAATGACAAACTGTTTTCGAGTTTAAACTATACCAAATAACATTGACCTGCTCCGTGTTTTAACTTTAATAAAATACCGATGTCTCGTTTACTTTGAATTAATCTTATAAGATTGAAAACCAAATGCGGTTAACGGCATTATAGATATATGGCAGATCAGATAACACAAACATTTCAAAGTAATATACTTAACAAAATAAAAGAATACTTAAATTATAACACCAAGACACTAAATAGACACAAGTGTTCATTACACGAATGTTTATCCTGAATGAGAATCGAACCCACGACCTTTATAAAAGAAAAATGTTTTCATTCCTCTTAGCGGTCAAGGACAAAAATGGTATTTTTTAAAAAAGGGTATGAAAAAAAAACAGTACCCTAACCTACCCATTTCCCTTAAGAGACAACCGCAAGCGCCGAGTAAATCAAAGAAACCCCACTGTTGATTGTATGTGGGTCACATAAATTAAGCGGGGCTATGCGCTAACGTCCGATATGTGTCAATCAGCGGGAGCCCTGCGGGGTGCTTCGGCCGAATTGCTCCCAGCGGGCGTTGACATACGTAGCGTGCTTCAATTGCATTGCCTGTACTATAATATAACAAACACCAATGGGTATGGCCTGGATTATGAGACTCGGAATAGGAAAATGGAATATCATACCCTTACCATGAGTTTAAATTCTATCCTCGCTATCATGCTCGCTCGCTATAATGAAAGGGACAAAGCGATAGTTTTCGATAGCGAGACCAGTTTCTAAACTCATGGTAAGGGTACAGATCAAAATATCGACGTATCGAAACATTACCTAACATTTCGCAATTTCGTGATAAATATAGATTACATAGAGCGTTGTATCTCAATGGATCAGAACGCGAGGGTCCGGGTTCAAATCCGAGTATGCCTCAGGATTTTTCAAATCTATGTGCTTATTTTTATCATTAGCTCGGCAGTGACGGAAAACATCGTAAGAAATCTGACGTTTCAGATAGTTTCTGAAACGTGATACAAAGATTCAGTTGGTCAAGTTCCCCTCTTAAAAAGGGTTGCGAAGGTCAGACGGCAGTAGCTTCATTGTAATTACCAGACTCCCCAAAACCTGAATCATGGTCCAAGTGTACCCTGGGTTCCAAAGCGACAGCGTTTGATGCAGGTAAAGATTTTATTTTTTTATTCTAGAGGTGACAAACGAGCAAGCGAGTCACCTGATGGAAAGCAATCATCGCCGCGCATGAACATCTGCGAAATCAGAGAGATCACTAATGCGTTGCCGGCCTTTTTAAAAATCTGTACGCTCTTCTCTTGAAGGTCCTTAAGTCATAGCCGTCGGAAAATACTCCCGCAGGCAAACCGTTCCACAGAACTGAGGTACGTGGTAGAAAGTTCCGCGAAAAACACACAGTATTAGACCGCCGTCCATCGAGATGATGGGGATGGAATGACGAGATATAACTAAATTACATATTAAAATATTGACACATCGACTTGTTGCCATATCGACATGTCGACACAACAAATTATGAAAAACATCGACTTATTATTATGTCGACATTTAAGACATCGCCCAAGCGGGGTGATATAATCCGACAGAGAACCAGAGTCACCGACATAGCCCACCGAATTAGCAAACTGAAGTGGCAGTGGGCTGGTCATATTAGCCGCAGAACTGACAGCCGTTGGAGCCGTAAAGTCCTTGAGTGGAGACCGCGACTCGGTAAGCGTAGTGTAGGACGCCCTGCGACAAGATGGGATGATGACATTCGAAGGCTGGCTGGTGTGGGCTGGATGAGAGTGGCCGAAAATCGGGAGCAGTGGCGTGCATTAGGGGAGACCTATGTCCAGCAGTGGACGAGTGTCGGTTGCTGATGATGATGAAGCGGGGTGCTTCGACCGTATTGCTCCCAGCTGGCGTTTGCATACGTAGCGTGCGTCCTTAGACAATTCAACACATTGTCTAAGCGTGCTTCAATAGCATCGTCTGTACAATATGACATACAACAATGATATTATTGACTCCAAATAGGGAAATACAATATCGGCAGATTACCATAGTAGTAACATGAGCTATCGACATGTCGACATATTGAAATTTAAATGTCGCAATTTCGTGACAAATATCTAAGTACACACAAAATTTATTACTATAATCAGATGTCGGAATTAGGTAAAGTTATATTGCTCATCGTCATCGTCAGCCCATTTAAGTCCCCACTGCTGGGGCACGGGCCTCCCTCAATCACATAAGGGGTAATTGCCACACTCACCACGCTTGGCCGACGGGTTGGCGAGGGTTTTGATATAAATGCAGAGTTTTCCTTCTCTGGGTGCTGATGATCATGCCAGCAGCTTTACCTTAGTCGCCTTTTACGACACCACGGTAAGTAAGAGGGCGGCCTATTCTACTCTGCCGGGGACCACACGGCCAATTAAGTTATATTGGTACCTGCACGGATTTTATTTGATGTCCATATACTTCAAATCCTGATATATTTTTTAAAAGCGGAAAAGAATTAAAAACTGCTTACTAGAGCAATGCTGCGCTTGTAAAATAAACTTATCGACCAATGCCAAACTCAGGTACTTCAAACCAAAAAAAAGTCGATGAATTGACTTATTGACTTATCAACTTTACGAGTGGATTAGAACTCCTTTTTTTTTAATAAATAAATATTTCACAACATCACATACATTGATCTGACTCCGAGATAGTTAGCTCATGCACCTGTGTTACGGATATCAGAATCAACAGGGGAATTACAAATATATATACATATAATACTTTTCTTTTGTAACTACATACTCATAATACATACAAACACTCAGACCAATACAAACAGACATGTTCATTACACCTTACTATTAAGATCTGTAAAATTTAGTGCAATAAAAAGTATTTTTATTTTTATTTATTTATTTCTCGTCTTACGCTATCTTTACAGGGCTTAGCCTAATTCGATAGTGCAACTATCTAATTATTATATATAAAGCTAGGTATCTATATATATATATATATATATATATATATATATACACGTAAACATTATAAACTTAACCAATAAATCCATGTTAGGGCACTCACTCGGACCCTCACAGGGCACTGCAAATTAAACAAGCACCTGCACAACATGAGCCTTACAGATACCAAAATCTGCAGGTTCTGTCGCGAGGACGAGGAAACGATTATCCACGTCCTCGGCGAGTGCATGGCGCTGCACCGCTGCAGAAGCCGGCACCTGGGAGCACACATGATCTCGGCTGACGAGATCAAGAGCTCCCCCATCAGCTCCATTCTCGGGTTTATCCTGGAACTGGAGCTGAATGAGGTGCTGTAATAGGTTACGGGGCTGCCACAATAGATCATCTACTGGTCGCAGTGGCTATGAGACGCAGGGCTCACCCCATTTCTATCAAATAATAAATCCTAAATCCATTTATAACAGAATACATATAGTGTCGTCCTTGCGAATTCACTCAATTTTTTTATCTATCTATCTATTATTTCATTAATTTCCCAGGACAATGTGTTAAGGGCAGCAGTATGACATTTCCGGGAGGGATGCGGCCGTTGACCCCGCTGCTGAGTGTCAGTAGCGAACTGTGCCTCCCGCCACACCCCACTATTACCATTACGCTCGCACCGGTATCAAAGACATTCTCAAATTATGTTTGAGTTTCGCTTCCAGTGAGAAACACGATGAAGAACAGTTAACTCGACTCTCTCTAGCCGGCTTCATGTTTTAGCTCTGCGCCAGGAAAGAGTTTTGATCAACACTAACTTTTTGACTGACCGGGTGGCATGACACTCGAGGAAGTGACAAATGAGTTAATTATGTCAGTATGGGCGATGAAGGTTAGCCGCAGGGGTGTTTAGTGGGTATACAAGAGAGGCTCTGCTAGAGTAAAGCCCCACATATCTGGCCGCACTGGTCGCAGTATACTTAATGTAGTCGGCTAATTTAGGATCAGTGGCGCAGTGGTTAGTTGATTGCACTTTAAGTTTGGAAGTCGGCGGACATGTTCCTTCGTGCTTCAGTAAGCACGTTAAGCCGTTGGTCCTGCGCCCAGTTTCCCTCTCCGGTCGTGTCACGCTGGTGTCCCATCGGAATATATAGGGTAAGGGAATAGAGAGTGCGCTTGTGTCACAGCCCTTGTGAGCCCACACTTTTTTTTCTCCAATTTTATCTGCAATCGGCTTCTTAGCTACGATAAAGATATTATCTGGGATGGATTACTTATCTGTATGAAACAAACTTGAATAAAAGATTTTTTATCATTATCTTTATCGCGCTGCAGCTCGTCCACTACAGCACACACCTAAACGCTAGTTATTTCGTGAGGGCACACGATATTTTTATTCATGGCGTTTAATAATAGTGTGGTCGTGAACTATGCCCGACGACAGGAATCGATCCTGCCGCTTTTTACGTTTATCAATCTTAACAACTACCCTCGAAGCTTGCCAGGTAAAGCGCGCCATCTTTTGAACACATCTAAATTTTAAATCATAAAAAAATAACTCATACTTAGCAAAAAAAATATAAGTCTTACTCAATTTCTTTAATAAGTATTGATATATCAGAAGGATTGCACTGCCCTTCAAACCACTCGCTCTCTTCTTCGTTATGTCTTTTACCTGAAGGTAGATATCGCTATCAGCGATATCATCATCATCATTTCAGCCAATAGACGTCCACTGCTAGACATAGGCCTCCCCCAATGTTCTCCACACAGATCGGTCCTGTGCCGCCCGCATCCAATGGATTCCCGCGATCTTCACCAGATCGTCGGTCCACCTTGTGGGGGGCCTGCTACGGCTGTGACTTTCTGTAGGTACGTACTGCCTCCACTCGAGGACCTTTCCGCCCCACCGGCCGTCTGTTTTCCTCGCTATGTGCCTTGCCCATTGCCACTTGAGGCATGCAATCCTTGGGTCTATGTCTGTGACCTTAGTTCTCCTGCGGATCTCATCATTTCTGATATGATCACGCAGGGAGACTCCGAGCATAGCCCTCTCAATGGCTCTCTGGGTGACTTTGATAAGACCGCTTAAATTTTGCACTGTACCTCTGCATAACTAGCTTTTGAGTTTTGTATGTTGTGCAAAAAGAGTAAAAACAACTGTTTCTAGCATAAAAAGATTTGAGAACTTGTTTTAATTTAATGACTCATGAAAACACAATATATTTACCTATCTCACAAGTAAATATAAATTAGATTGCTCAGTACACCTGTCAAGATAATAAATGAATAACCGACTTGATATAACATGCATTTTACAACTTCTTACGGTAGATAAAATAAGTTGCAAGAATGGTATGTACGCAGACAGGTTTGCGATATCCACAGGTGTGTGCTTGGATTTGACCTAATGACCTTCCGTTTAGAAGGCGACTTCCTATCCCACAAGCTGCCATCGATCACAAAACTTCCAGTTGATTTTTGCTATCGACTCTACAGACGTCTATACACGTCTATGGAACGTTGCCATTTTTCGATCCTACACAGTCAATCGGCCGTCGTTAAGCTGAAACTTTCGGCGCGGAAAAATTCGGCGATTTTTTCCTAAAAAACCCCATTAAAAACCAGACAGAGTG